>MJUU01046352.1:130312-145717 GCA_002080025.1 Modiolus philippinarum | reverse complement strand
AATGCAAAACGTAACATAGAGTTATATACAGACAATTTATAAAATGTATTTTACTTACCGTTCGGTAGGTTACCACCACTATTAAGTATGGTAATGTTTAGGTAAAGGTAATGTTTAAATAACAAAAACCATACCTAAACATTATCCGGAACCGGGACAAAACGGTATCCATTTACTACTTAAAATAAGAAATTTGCTTACATTTTTCTCAACCGGGCTAAACCAATTATACGCGAACTCCTCTTACCTAAACTGTTCGCCTAGAACTCAGCTTAATAGGGGTGGTTACACGGGTGTAGCAAAGCATTCTATTTTTCCCAGTGACGTGGCACATTGTTATAGTTCCATGTGTTGAGACATTTGTGTTCCATGTTTTACTATCTACTAAGTATATACTATCCTTGGTGTTCTGGCAAAATAATGCATAATACGCCTGCTACCGATAGTTTCAGTGACTATAACTCATGAGGAAATTTTACCACTGAATGACCCTTTTTTTATCTGCTCTACCCAATAACATACTGAAGGCCTGCAAATTTTGACGGCCTTTTCCAAGTAATGAATCCCTTTTCCAAAAGTAATAATAAAAAATATATCAAATTTTGAAGATCAAAAGGCATAACCAGAGATCCTTTCACCTCTACACCTAAAATCAAAATTGGTCAAAGGTTATTACTAATTGCCTTTTGATTCAAAGTTTGAAAGAGTGTTTTTTTACAAATGTTTGGAAGGCACTGATATTTTTGCTGGACAATATTTTTGTTCGTTTTTGGCAACATTGTTAATCAATAGGCCATTGGAATTCCAATGGGTACAAACTGTACACCTCTCATTGCAGATCTTTTTCTGTTCTTTTACGAACAGGACTTTATGATAAAATTACAGAATGGAACCGTACAAAACAGTGATCAACTTATTTCAATTTTCAACGATAACAGCAGGTACATCGACGATAAACTTACTATTGACAATCTCCAGTTTTTAGACTATGTCGACCTCATATACCCACAAGAACTGAAACTTAATAAAGCAAACAATGATTCTAAATACTGCCCATTTCTCGATCTTATTATCATCGTTGACTCTGGTAAAATTAAGACAAAAAAATTATGATAACAAGGATGATTTTGATTTCACTATTACTAATTTCCCTTTTATTGATGGCGACTTTCCTGCAGCTCCATCATACGGGGAATATATATATCTCAACTAGTACGATTCGCACGAGTCTGTTCTACTCATGACGACTTAAATTAACTTAACCTTATTATCACATCCAAACATTACAGTTTTCATAACTTGATAAACACATTTAAAAAGTTTTATAGAAGATTTCTAAATATGATGCGACTCGCAAACAGCTTATTACGAAGGGCATTTCTCATTCTCGTTTTTATGAAAATGTCGTTAAAAATGTCAACATTAATTGGAAACCCAAGAGAATGTACATACGGAAATACGGCTCGGCTGATAATTTGAAACAACGCTGACTAATCTGATCGGCCAGAAGAAAATTATTGCACAGAGATAACTCTTGATGAATGAGCTTTTGTCTTTTCTTATATTAGAATAGTATTGGTACTACAGCAGTTAATCTGTTCAGAAACAGAGTCTCATCTTTACAACCTTGTAAAGACAAATATTAGGTTTTTCTCAAAAATAATTTTATATTGATTTAAAAAAGAACCTGTATCTCTCATACATGCAGAGATATCAATGATAGGGTCCATTGATAAACTATGTTCCATAATGGAAGCTACCATGGATTTTATGTAGAACTGCCAGACACAAATGGGGACCATCCAAAGGCTTGCATTCAGGTTAAATAGTTACAACTGATTTGTGGTTAAGAGAATAGGATCCAATGTTCTACAATGTTCCCTGCTAGTCGCCATCTTTGAAGGTGTTTCAGACCTGCTGGGTAGCTCTTTTGGAAGAAGTCACCATCAATGGACCATAGTGACTTGGTTATGTTGTAATTGGACAAGTAGTTTCTGAGAAGATCTTTGAGTGTGTTTTCCAAACGGTCTAATGTAAAACCATGTTCCGCGGCATGTTGGATGAGTAATGGACCTGCCGGATACCTTTACAAAAAGTCCATTGTGACCTAGTTTCTGAAAATATCTTTGAATGCATTTTTTCAAAGGGTCCAATATTAAACAATTGTTTCCAATTGGCTGCAATCTTACCCGCTGAATGCCTTTTTCGGATTGGATCATCTATATGGACCCTTGTGGCTAAGTTTTGTTGTAATTGGATATGGAGTTTCCATGTGTTTTCCTACAAGATTTAATGTTATACTATGTTCCCTGCCGACAGCCATCTTGAGTGAGGTATATGGATCTAACAAATACCTTTTTGCAAGAGAAAATGCAAAGACACAAACATGTGACTATGTTTGTTTGTAATTGGATCGGTACCAAGTCCGGCTGTCCTCGAGTACCTATCGTTGTTTACGTTTGTCTTGTTTGTGATTTTCCTGTGTAGTTCATTGCAGATTGTGGCATATGTTTGTAATTTTCAGCCATTGTTGATGTTTCCTGTTATCTCCTTTGTTACATTGAAGATTCTTGCAAGAAGATCTTTGAATGTGTTTTCTATGTGGTCCAATATTAAAACTATGGTCCCCGCTGGCGGCTATCTTTGATGCAGTGCAAAACTGCCGGGTGCAGTTTTTAACTGGGACTTAGGGACTTCGTTTAGCTCTTATTGGGTCAGTGATTTCAGAGATTTTTGAATGAAAATTTTACAACGGACGAACGGACACTAAACGATGTCAAAAGCTTACCCTAGTAACAGAATTGGTACAAAATTAAAACTATGGAAAAGAATAAAATATGTGGTGCTCGTTTAGCCGGTAATTGTTATAAAATTGTTTATCTTTCACGCAAGGCATGAGTAAAATACACACAGTTCTCTATCAATTGGAGTAATTAAATAAGATACATATGCAAAAACTATGACTTGTAAATTGTTTCTGATTATATATTCATATTGGTAATTGTGTTTTTAATATCTTATGTTGGATTGACTTGCCTTAGAAGCATATTGCAAACGGAAAAAAGGAGACCAGATCCCGAAGGAAACATTCAGAATAAATCATTTATTATGATTCCGTCTAGCTTGATGGACTAAATCTTTTCTCGTAGTAGATTAATCCCCTTTAGGTCAAATATTGCCTTTTATGGTATTTATGTAATTAACTGTTAGAAAAAAAAACCTTTGTTTATTTTCCGTCCACTGGGAAATCAAAAGATTTGCTTTATATTTGTGTGAAAAAAAAATCACCATCAGCCACGGTGAAATATTTCTTGACGAGCAACAAATTTAATTCGAATTTATACCTTGTATTCATTTAGATATCATGTAATATTATTCTCTATCCTAAAATCTTTTGTATGAAACTTCACGGGGTAAAGCAAGATACCCATTCCACATGAAGTATTCATGGTATCAGGAGGAATGGCCATTTTCCCGTGAATTTATTCCCTGCATTAAATCTTCTCAAAAACTGTTTCAACATGTCATCTGTTAAATACACTATCAGAACAAAATCAATTCAAATACATTTTCGTACATTTAAATGACAGATGCAGCCACTGTACTTGCCACTTGAATGCAATTTTGACATTTTTGTAGCTTTTTGTTAAAATTAGTTGTAAAGGACCTCTAGAACAAAGTAAACTAACTGTTATTTGGAAGGGCAAATGTTTATACGTTCGCAACCAAAAATTAAATTTGGTTCTCGGTGTACTTGGAGTGTTACCATCTTCTCAAACACTGTTAAATGGCGAAAATGGACACATTTGCTATTTACAACCATATCCGACTGCAATAAGTCAGAAAACATATAAGTGAGGCATATATTAATTTTATTCCTAATAATTAAACGTACCAAAGATCGACTGATACGATTTTGGACAACATTTGAGCATATACGAGGAAACAAAATTCAACTTAGTCTTTGTCATATCTGAACATACTTATAGGAGAGTCTTTAAATAAAATCATAAGGAATTTAAGAAAATAAATTTGACGGCTATGTTCAACCGATTTCATTGAAAGTGTTGGAAATAACTATCATTTCTTCATTTGATCTATGAATTAGTCGTTCTGCAAAATTACGGGTCATGTGTTCTTGAAATTATTCAAGTCTTTATGGCAGTATAAGAACCTTTGTTTTAATAGATCTCTATATCAATAAAAATCCAAGCATTTGAATTAATTGATGGCCATAAGGAAAAATATATAGAAACGTAAATCAGAAGAAATCATTAGCCTTTTTAATAGACGAAACAGCAAATTAAATTTGAAAATAATTGCAATTAATTATCATTAGTAAAATTGAACTAAGGGAGGAAGAAAGTAGGACTATGAATCCAAACATAATTGACCTCGTTACCGAATGTCACAAGAGATTTGGATTTTTTTTGCTGTTTTTAAATTTTAAAGCAATTGCTTTAGGTTTTAACATGTCAAATTGACAATAAGCATGGGAGTAAATTGGAACAAATCAAGGAGTTAACAAATTTCCTTGTTAAGTAATTATACATATTTTGGGAAGGAACAGGTATCGCCATGAAACAATTTAAGGTTGGTGAAAATGAAAATGAGGTCCTAAAAATTGTAAAACAAAAATGTTTATTATGTCTTATGCATTTGTATGAACAATTTCCCTTTCGGCACTCAAGGCCTCATTTTTCTGTCAGCAGTTACAAAATTTCGGTTAATGCATTTCAAAACGTTTTATTTTGATAATCAGATGTCGAAATGGTGATATTGTAATATCTATCAGCTGCGTCATCTTGTCCATTATTGTATCAATCTGAGAACAGATACAATGTATCTAATGTACACGTCCTGGCAATATGCGTAGTTTTCAAATATTATATTTGTTGTGGAAAGGACCTCTCGGGACAACATTATTCCACACTTCTTTATTTTCTAAGTCAGAACAAAGTGTACATAGGACGGGAATTGTCTCATCCGATCATATGAACATGCAAAACATTGTAGAAGCTTTGTTGTATATTGCAGTTGCTGTGGTGATAGCATTTTTCCTGTGCTGGGCACCATTTCACTCCCAAAGACTCATGACATTATATGTTACATTGTGGACACCAGAACTTCACCAGTCACAAACAACGTTATTCTATATTTCAGGTAGGATATACAATTTATTTATTAGTCGGTAAGACACTGTAGATCTAAGATTAAGATTACTGTGGTTTCGTTAGATTTTCTAATAAACATTCAGAATCTAAAAAAAAACGATGAAAAGTACTACCAATGAAAGCTTGTGCAATATTTGAAAAAAATGTTTTGTTTTAGTTTTCATGTACCGTAATGTAATTAATTGCAATAACTGAGTTAATGCTATTATATAATTCGAACACCGATTCCTACCCACAATTGTACTTACATGTATGTCTTGATAAAAATGCATTTATGCTACAGCAAGCATACGATTTTTAAAATATTATTTAATCAGTGTGTGTACAAGTATACACGACATGCAAGTGTGTCATCACGGTTTATATAAAAAACGTTTTGTTCTGGTCAATATACATCGGCAAACGTTATATATGATTCCACATGTTCTGTTTCGACTATTCCTAGTTAGCTCGTCTTTGCCAAAGTTCCGTGCTAGCTATTTTCTTTACTTCGTGTTCGTCTTTCGCTTCAAACATCCCATTGCCTTAGGCCACTGGGAAAATTTTAAACATACTTTTGCAGAAATGTTAACTAGCATTTAGACATTACGAATGGCTGTATTTTATCGGATCCAAAAATAACCATGGTCGACAGAGTCTAAAATGCATTTGCTTGGTTGATTATGGTAATCAACATCCCAATAGTCAGACTTGTTTGGTATGAAAATTGTACCTTGAGTTCTATAGAAATTTACCGATTTCATCATAATTCTAACCCCTTTAAATTATTGAAGCTTCATTCCATGTATTGCACTCGGTGGTCACATTTAGGACTGAATTTGGCTTTGTGTTTCGATATTTTTGGTAATGAGCACTGCTTTCACACATTTTTTTGTTTATGACTTTCAATATTATTTTATTCTAATGCCTATGATGAGTGGTTACTCCTTGTACTTTGGTATTTTTGTATTTCACAATTGCAGCTGAAATCAATTATGCAAATTGAGCAAGGAATGATTTTTCGAAGATCCTCTACAGAAATTCCTGAAAATTATTAACAATAAAAGGATAAGGAGTAAATGCACATGAGTCAAAAGTCTACAGATTTGGCAAGTGAATTCCGTTCAAACCGGTGCAAAGGGTCAACTTGAACTTACTATGATGAAGGAATGTTTGCTCTTTGTTGAAGCCTCGTGTTGACTTCCAGATGAAGAACAGCAATGAAAGTGTTGTTCCATTTGCATAATCTTACCATGAATTTATAGGGATTTTGTGCCATGAAAAGGTACTACATATCCATTTATTTCGTCAAATACATTTAAAAAACCAAGCAAAGGAACAGTGCTTTTATTGTTGACTGGGCCACAATGTTTCAAGTTGGTTCCTCTTAGAAGTGTTGGTCCAAGTGAGAGATGTAAAATCTTGTACGGTGAATAGTAAGTTGTTCTGGTAGTTATTCACTCTGTCTTTTAGGAGAATTGTAAACACCGTGTACAACCGTTACCGCGAGGGAGTAGCTCCACGGCATGAGAGGGTATATTTTTTCGCAGGAGGGAGTCAAATTTCCCGGCAATTTTTCATTACAGCAGTAATGTTAGCTTCAAAAGTTTTTAAAAACACATTTACTCATAAATTATATATGCCACGGAACCTCTCATTTATTTTGCTTGATTGTTGTGTTATTAGAAATCCAGCTGATGATTTAATTTTCTCAAACACCTCGGACTTTAACAGGCGATTGGTACGAAAAACTTTTATAACCTTGTCCAGCAAAGAAAACCATCAACCATTCGTGTTTACGGGTGTACATCGATATATTGTCATCAAAGCGATCCCTTTAAATCATCACATTTATCTTCAGAGGTTTTGAAAAATTATTTAATTACATATTGCATGCGTGAATAGGGTTACACCAGAGGGAGCAAATCAAAATTTCAGAGCAGCACGAGGGAATCGTTTTAATTGTATAGATTTTTTTCTCATATCACTGTTTACATTCTCACTCACACCCCTGAAGTTCAGGGTATGAAATGTCATTGAATGTTAGATATTACACTGATATTTTGTCACTGAACAACCCTCGCTTTGGTGATTTTCTTTATCTTATCTATCAAAAAGAGCTCCATGAGCTCGAAATTAAGAACACTACAGACACTGCCACATCGGCCTCATTCCTTTACCTTCATTTTGAAATTGATAACAGAGGCAGACAACAAAAAACACAAGGACTTCATTTTTTCAATAGTCAACTTACCTTTCCTTTAAGCAACATTCCAACAGCTTCAGCCTTTCGGAGTTTACACATCCCAACTCATTCACTTCTCAAGTACCTGTGTTCGATACAGTGATTCCTTGATAGAGCCCTGTTTCTCATAAATAGGCTTCTACAATAAGGGTAAGTTACCCATAACTTTAAGTCATCTCTGTAGAAGATCTACACTTGAGTCACAACGATCTTGTGGACCGCTATGAGATATGTTTCTAAGACGATAACAGATCTTTACCTTTAACAGCTTAAGATGACTGGTTTTCCTGTACTGGATTTGACTTTACTACCAGAATTGACTTGCTCAACACGGCTGGTGTCTTGTGAGAAGCAGAAGATGCTTACTCTACCGTCTCACCTGAATTCACTCATAGCTTTTAATTTGGTCCGTCTTGTTCATCTGTATGTGCGTGTACATTTTTTTATTTTTTGTGCCGTGCTTGATTGTCTATTGTCTTTGTAAATTGATATTTTCGATGTTGGCATTTTATTTGGATTGTTCGTTTATTTTTTATTTATTTATTTTTTTTGACTGACAATTCGGTTGTCACTTACTACATTACATATACCTTCTATTTTCCATTTTATAGTAGTCTTGATTTATAGAGGAAGAAAATATTGATTCTCCAACTCTTTCCGCGATAAACGAACTATCCTTACGTTTTTTTCGTTACATTTCTTTCGTTTCATTCCCTTTAATTTAATAGCATAGCTTGAATACGTTCGTATTTTCTCTCTTATTTCCATTAAAATGCTATTCAAAAGATTTCAAATTTCAAATTTCGCATTGATGTTCTGATTGTCGATAATCTTTACGGAATCTGATGCAGTAAGCACAAAAAGTGCTACAATAGAACATTTCAAACTTCAGTTCGGAATTTAAGACTGATCATTTTTGCACATTACCTGGTTCCCTATTCCCTATAGGCCTTTTGAAAAACCATTTGGTCCGCCCTTTTAATACAAATAAACAGTTCTGGCTATCAACCCAATACGACAAGTGTTGTTCATAAAAACTGTTCATATTAAAATTACAAAGTCATTGTTTACTGTGGTTTACTGTGACACTGCAGTAGTTTTATTATAATTAAAATGGTTTCAGGGTTTAAGTTGTATATTGTTAGCCAACCTTACGAGTGATAACCAAAAGCGAAGAGTGTGTGTACCTCCATTTGATTGGAGAGTTCAAATCAAACTTGTCAACATAACCTGTGCTTTCATATCTTGGTTTTACATAAAAATATACAGCAATTCTTCATTAATAAGGCTGATAAACATATTGCTGTTCGAAATTAAAGAGAAGTTTCGCAAACAAGAATATGACTTGCAGACCCATGGAAGGGCCAAAGCATCATCAGTACTGAGCAACGAGTTGATTTTAAAATAACTGCTTGTAATAATGACTGTTTTATGAACTATTAAAGTGAATTTGCCACAAGTCTCTCTGTAGGTTACAGTCCCTTTAAAAATATTTGCTATGAAAATGTACATAATACTATCAAATACTTAATTACTATCCAGCTGATAGTATTCTATACATTTTCATAGAAATATTTTTTAATGGGACTAAAACTTACAGAGAGACTTGTAGCAAGTCTGTATATGACTGTAAATGTCATGACATGAGCGATTCCCTCGTGCTGCTCTGAAATTTTGATTTGCTCCTTCTGGTGTTACGCTGCACAAGTTTTTTATATGTAATTAAATACTTTTTCATGACCTTTGAAGATTAATGTGATCATTTAAAGGGTTCGTTTTGATGACAATATATCGATGTACACCCGTAAACATAACTAGTTGATGGTTTTCTTTGCTGTACAAGGTCATAAAACAAATTTTCATACCAATCGCCTGTAAAATTCCGCGGTGTTTGAGGAAATGAAATTATCAGCTGGATTTCTAATAACACAACCAACAAGCATAATAAATGAGAGGTTCCGTGGCATATATGATTTATAAGTATATGTGTTCTTTAAAAACTTGTGAAGCTAACTTCACTGATGTTATGAAAAATTGCCGGGAAATTCGACTCCCTCCTGCGAAAAAATCTACTCCCTTGTGCCGTGGAGCTACTCTCTCGCGGTAACGGTTGTACACGGTGGTAAATATATATTGCGAAATATTGCACAATCAGTTATATTATGTTGACTTTGCCTGGTATAATATGAACTGCTCAGAAAAACTTAAATTGTTTTATACCTTGCCTGCATTATAGTGTATTTAATATAATTTCTGTTTCAGGAGTGTTGTATTTCGTCAGTACTACTGTTAACCCTTTATTGTACAATCTCATGTCAAAGAAATTTAGAAGAGCATTCAAAAGGACATTATGTAAATGCTGTGGAGATACAGCTTCCAGATCTAATACAATTGTGTTTTCGAACAGTACATTTAAAGACCACAAACAACAGTACCCTTACAGTGGATTATCACGACACAGGATAATGCAACCAACTTCAATTGTAAAAGACACAACATCACTTGCTGATTTTAATGTATGAAGAATATTAGAATTTAAAATTATCTTGCAGAAAATGCACAGGATGGTGACCTTTGCTCTTATAAAAATCATATTTAAAAGAAAGAACTTATGTATGATTTTATATACTTGTAATTGTATAAAATGATTTTTATTCGTTAGAAATAATGCATTACTCAAAGGATGCAGTAAGAATACGAATATTACATATGAAACCATTCCAATTCAAAATGTATGCATAGTAGGAATAAATTATTTTGAAGGTGGGAAATGTCAAATCATCAAAAATTGTCAATTGGTTGCCTGTTACATTTTTGGTAAAATTAAATGAACCATCGAACAAAACCATTTTGTATGATAAAAAATTGTATGACATGAAGAATAAAACACTATCGTATTGAACCCTCCAAAACTAAAGCATCATCAGGTGCTTCGAAAGCATAGGATCCGACACATGGATCTAGCCTAAGTGCAGTATATGCAAGTCTGTTAAAACCCGAATCTGTTATATTGGATTTCCTGGAACATTAACGTATTATATTTGCAATTCTTCAATGAACATACCGAAATTTCTCTGTTTGAACAATTCTTTCAAAACTTTTATCTTTTGTCTTTCAAACAATTAAAGTTATATAGTTATTTGTTTGTATAGGGTTTAATACCACTGTGCGCAATATTTCAGCCATACCATGGCGTTCAGTTTTAGTGTTGAAGGAAGGTAGAGTACCTGGAGAGAACCACTGACTTTGGGCAGGTAACTGACATACCTTATCAGGTATGATTGCAAGTCGAGTGCATCCTTTTTGTGATTTACAAAGTTTGGCGAGAACTCGAATCGTATAGGTAAACTACCTTACCACTCGTTCACGTAGCCCCCCCTCCCCTTAGTTCTGTGGAATACGATTGTATACTAGTATTGTTTATCACTACAGTTTCAATGTAAACTTCTTCAAGCAATACAAATTGTTAACAAATAGAATTCTAGTTTGATTTCTTGATTGACAGGCAAACTGTAGAATGGCAAAATAATACATTAAAGGTCTAAGAAATGTGCCACAAAATATCATTTTTTTTTTTTTGATCTTTTTTTTCTTGCTGAAAAAAAAAATACTTACGTTCTGTCATCTAATGACATTTTTATATATTCTTTCATGAGGGAAATCATAATGGTGTCTGAAAATAATCCCGACATGCAGACTTTGAGAGTTATCTCGCTTTGTTTATACGATCTATTTATAAGTATTGCAAATAGCCTGTACAGTACAGACTCCATATCCTTAATACACATGTATATGATTATATAGCTACATAAAATTATCAATAATGTCATAGGTCAAGGTATGGCACTGTTTAATTGGTCTGTCTAATTCTGTCAAGGGCGAATGAAGTGATGTAATCCTTACATTAAGGCTGCCTTTCTTCATGGCTCTATACTGTGCCATATTTTTTTCAATACTTATTAAATTAGCTTGATGGCAGTATCTCATATTATATTCACCTGATTGGTCAATATAGATATATCAATGTCACCTTATTGACAAGTCATTTATATTTTTTGTCTATTGATTTGCATACAAAAATAATTTCCGTTAGGACTGCCGTCAATCTGACATCTCAAATTACATTACGTTTATAGAAATATTTGACCACCTATCCCTTCAATGACAAGTAATAACGGATTGCAGAGAATTAAGCAAGGCGAAACATCTCTGAACTTCCTTCAATCATTTTTCATATAGTCTTTTATTAAGGCGACTGCCTCTTCTAATTAAATATAAGTTTGAAAGTTCATGGTCAAAAAACATTTCGCAAATATGAAAAATGGTGTATAAAAGAACCAAAAAATTGTGTCAGACATACACAAGGTACAATAATACATTAGCCAATGCGAAAGGCAGAAATCTGTCAACTAATTTCTCTTCAGCGGATAAAATCAAACATTTTGAAAACCCATGACATCAAACATATGAAAGAGCGCTGCGGATATAACACAAATAACTAGAAGGACATAGAAATAACACAAAAAATTGTAATTCAAGGTTTTATAAATTTTTAAACCTTTAGACATTGTAAATTATTAAAAGGTCGGTTTCCTGGTCAGCCACGAGTACTGGTGAATGGCGAAAAAAAAACAGTCAATGGCTGATTGGCTTCAAATTCGGCAATTATTTGATTCAATATTTATTTGTAAAGATGATAGTAATTACAAAATTACTAAACAGCATTGAGTTGTTATTACTCCCCTTTGGGTCGTTGTCTCTTTACCACATTCCCCGTTTCCCCTCTTTTTCCTATTAAAGAAGTTGAATTCAAAAGGGCATCGCAAAACCATTGGGAAAACTCGAATTGTTCTGACTTGGTTCAGGCATTTCAAGAGATATGGTGGGTTAAACCGCTTTCATTGCGACAGTGCCCGATAGTAACTTAAAAGAAGCTGATATTGAAAGGTCAAAGACAATTAAAGTGATATTTGTCAGCTTGCTTTAATATATTTATGAAGGTTTTCTCGATGCCTTCCCCCTGGTCTAATGTGCCAGGCTCTAGAATAATTTGCATCTGGTTGACTGCTTTGAACATGGGAACATTTCGTGCAATTATTGTATGACCGTAACAAGCCAGTGGACATTTTAAATCTTCGCCCCTGTAAATCTGACAGAGACAACATTCGGTCTTCTGACATTTTCACAACAAGGGTAAATTAGATACAATGTATTTTACCTAATTATAAATTCAAGGCCGATGGTTTATCCTTTAATACCTCAAAATACAAAATTACCCAAGCTGCATTATAAAATGCGTATATATGGAACTCAACTAAGTTCAGTTTTAATAAAAATACATAAACTTACTTATTAAGATCAACAATACAATGACATTTTAATATCCGTGCGATCTGTACAGCATCTGCCTAACAAATGCCCCGTTCAAACTGGCTCGCATCCTTTGTGACGGCACGCCCTGTAGGTACCAATAAATTCCTTGTTTGATTTGTAAGATGCTGTTGGGACACCATACTATAAATGAGTTTTTTGGTATAGCTGTAATTGAACCCATGCAAAGTTTTTCAGCAATGATGTCTACAATATGCCTTGGTTGTGCTACTTGTGCTACGAGAGACTGTCGTATTCACAGTTTTAACTTCTGAGAGGGAACAAAGACGTTAGGAACTTAAGATCGCACATGAAAAGAATGAAAGACAAAACAACACGAAAGAGCAGAAATACGAACTATTACGTACCACAACAATCACACAGCTCTCACGAAATAAATGAAATAAATGAAAAGACCAAAAAAATACATTAAAACACATCTAATAATATTCAAAATAATTACCGGCTTTAAAAAATTGCAGTAACATCGACTTTTTTGGTGGCTAACATTTTACGTGAGCAGTATGATGTCTGAGATATACCTGAGCCAAATTTTATGTTTACATCGTCAAATGCTAGACTTGCACATGTTTTGACATAAGCTGCTTGCCCTTAAAATGAAATCATGTACGCAAATGAAATCATGTACGCCATGTAATCTCTATAAGGTTTAGATTCAATGAATGTAGCCAAGGATATGACGACTGGGTTTTGTTTCGACTATTATCTGGCTTCGGTCGACTTGCTTTACTTGGGTAAATTATCAAACGCTAAACATCAATAGTAAACGACCAATTGCGAAACATTTACTATCGTAATGATGTCACAAACATTTAGATTTTATTGTTCATTTTGTTCTCTTAGATGTAATACACCTTTTTGATTTGAGATCTTCCATAAGTTTTGATTCCATCTACACTAACGAAATATAAATTGTCGAAATAATCATTTACTGAAACTAAAACATAATATCCATGTATAGTTACCTACTTACCATTGTATAGCATTTAAATAATGGCAAATATGAAACGTTACAGATACAAGTATCTGTAACTAATAACTAAATACCGAAGTCACTGTGAATTTACTTTCTGCATATGCGCATTTCGACAACTTATGTCTCATCAGTGCAGATAAAATCTAAACGTTTGGAAGACCATAAACTCAAAGATGTTTAAAAACTGATAGAGAACAAATAATCCGTTCAGCAGCTCTAAAAAATCGAATCGCTATTAATTATTGTCTATGAAATACAGCATTTACTTAACAGGATACCTTATAGACTATAGTAGTATCCCTGTATGTTGATCTTTACTGTTGATAATTCTGCAAAACATATGCAAAAAAGGGAGTAGTGGTTGCAACTAAGTATTGACTGACATCCGATAGATCTCATGATACACTCTATTCTATTTCACGACAATTTAAACCATATTTCTGCGTCAAATATTACAGCTAACTGTGCGAATGTTTTTCCTTAATTGACATAGAGACAAGGTTGTAAAATTGGATAAAGATTTTCTTATACTTGTTGCGTGCTGCCCGACATCCTATCATTAAAAAGCAATTTATAGATGTAATTCTATTATTTCATCCAGTTCGCCATATTTTACAATACTTGGCTACTGACAGGGCATCGTCTTTTGTTTATTGCATGGCAAATGAACGTTGAAGCAAATACACCGTTCAGTCAGCTATAATAAGGGGAAAAAACGAAGAATCTTTTCTGATAGGGTGTATTGTCTGAAAATATATTATGTTCTTTGAACTCCGGCATCCAACTACCTGATGTTATACGGATACTTCAGAAATTATAATAAACTCTTGGCGTGGTTGACTTGCTTCTTGGAATGCGATGATGCTATACAACCTGTAAAGGTTAGGCATGGCGATAACATCAGTTGCCAATGTATCTTCTCGAATCTTCAAGTGTTAGTTTTTGGCAACTTTAAAGTAGTAAATAAGAACTCGGCAGAATAAGGTATCTGTTTAAGGGTTGGACTCGTCAAAAAATTATTGTAAGTGCCTGTATTAAGTGCAGCTATCAGTTTTAGTGTTGTTGTTTAAGTCTTTGGAATGAAATTTAAACTTTTTCAGTGTTTTTCTAATTCTTCACCAGTGATTTGTATATGTTGTGTTGTTATCAAAATAATAAATAGGTGACTTCCTAGGATGAACTCCATTAAGCATATCAGGTTACGTTTTAGGTGCATGCACCATGTTGTTTTCAATTTAGAGGTAACTCTGTACTCTCTTAATATAAAGTTTAATGGATTACATTGTTTCACGCCAATGAATGCCAGACTTGGCTCTAGTTAATCTAAGAAATTAATACCAGAAACAAATATTTCAAAACTCTCCAGTTGTGAAGAATGAACGGCGGTTATTTGTCTTTGGGTAATTTGTCAGTCATGGGGCAAGGTATCTTCAACCACTGTGGTGGTAACAAAATATTGTTTTAACCCTTATTCGGGCAATTTGATTTTTGCTTCGTTCCTGTATATTGTTTATTTCTTTTCTATCGGTTTTATACATCTACCGGTTCATATGAAAAAGAAAGGACATGTGATAAATGTCAAGGAGACAACATCCCATATCCAGGTTAAAACGACCAAAAACAAAGCATCTAGGAGACTC
>MJUU01046352.1:106160-128705 GCA_002080025.1 Modiolus philippinarum | reverse complement strand
TCCAGTTGGTATATTTGTCATGTTTGTCGTCACTGAAAAACGATTTAAATGTATTGCAACAAATGTACGTACATCCTGATTTTTTGAAGGACCATTTGATCAAATACGAAAATTTCTCTTAGATGAGTGTATGCGGTGATGTAGTATAAAGGTTAGAAAAATCATAGCTATCGATTGAGGTGTATGCTTCATTATTACTATATGAGCTGCATCTTAGACAGTCAAGTTGTCGAAATGACCATTCGCAGAAACTAAATTTTCTATCACTTAGATATATAATTGCCATTGTTTGGTCGATGCCTCTGTCGATGGACTGCTGCTGTTAGTCCCATAGGTTTTCCAGTAGTCCAGTATTTAAGAGCTGGCCACGGCACTGTCTAAGTACAAATCTTTGGGTAAATCATCAGTTTTCTTTAAAAAAAAACAGTATTTACATTTGAAAACATCATAAAATTATATTATAGTGATTTCTAGTAATAATACAATTATAGATAAACTCAGAATATTCAGTAATTTGTATTAAATCCCTTTGGTCTGTAGTGACTGATATTGTCAGCATTACCGAAATGGACGTTATCACGAAATAATGTGGTCACTGTGATGTGAAGACGTCACGTTCGCGTTGCAATTGCTT
Source organism: Modiolus philippinarum (assembly GCA_002080025.1). NCBI lineage: Eukaryota > Metazoa > Mollusca > Bivalvia > Mytilida > Modiolidae > Modiolus > Modiolus philippinarum. Next base: position 128,071 of record MJUU01046352.1, on the reverse strand, counting down.
TAGTTCTTCTTTTCGTGTTTATACGCGTCATACGTTAAATGAAAAATTCATATTTTTGCAACAAACAATATTATAAAATAAAAATGTCAGGTTGCATCAATTTATTAATCAGTTCTCTTTTATGAATAACCGATTAAAGACGAGACAATTTGTTTTTGATACGAACTTTATTTCGGCTCACGTCATATTATGGTCAAATATAAAAATAAGTTTAAACTCTGGAGGTCATGTTACATGTCAGATAGGCATAAAAGTAACAACATTGGTCTTAAACGCATAAGAATCATTCATGTCATGTTACATGTTAATCCGTTTATCGGTACTCCAAAAGATCTTTGTATGCATTTCCAATCCGGTCCAATGTTGTAAACTTAGTCCCCCGTTGATTGCCATGTTGAATGGCGAATCGGCACCAAAGTATTTAATATTGGTCAGCACCTCATAAGCATCATTCATGCCAACTTTGGTTTAAAATCCAATTAGAAATTCTCCAGATCTTTGTTTGCATTTCCCATAGGGTCCAATGTTAAACAAAGTTCACTGCCGACGGCCACGTTGGATGACGGATCTGCACAAAAATTAAAACACTTGATAAACACACACATGCATCATTCATGCCAAGTGTGGTTCAAATCCATTTTCTGGTACATTGAAAGATTTTTTTTGTTTGCATTTCCGATAGTTTGTAATATTAAACTTAATTTACTGCTCGCGGCTATGTTTGATGACGGATTGGAACCAAAGTAATAACACTTGCTTAGCATCTCATATGCATTATTTATACTATGTTTGGTTGAAATCCATCCAGCAGTTCTCTAGAAGAAGATCTTTATATGCATTTCCCCATAGGTTTCAATGATAAACTAAGTTTCGATGTTGGCGGCCATGTTGGATGGTCGATCGGCACCAAAGTAAAAACATTTGGTGAGCACTTCATAAGCATCACTCATACTATGTTTTCATCTAATCCATTCGTCGGTTATCTAGAAGATCTTTGTATGCATTTCCCCATGGGGCCCAATGTTAAACTGAAGTTCGCTGTTGGTGACTATGTTGGATGACGGATCGGCCCAAAGTAACAACACTTGGTCGGTACCTTATACGCACCATTCATGCCAACTTTATTTTAAATCCTTTAGAATTTTCGAGAAGTTTTTATGCATTTCCACAGAGTGTCCAATGTTTAACTAAGTTAATCGCTCGTGGCCATATTGGATGACAGATCGGCATCAAAGTAACAGCATTTGCTCAGCACCTCACAAGCATTATACCTGCTATGTTTGGTTTAATCCATTCAGCAGTTCTCTAGAATAATATCTTTGTGTGCATTTCCTCTAACGGTCCAATGTTAAAATTTCGCTACTGGCGGCTATCGACAGCAAAGTAACAATACTCATTTAGCACCTCATAGGCATTATTCATGCCAAATTTGGTTTTAATCCATTGAGCGGTTCTCTAGAAGATCTCCGTATGCATTTCCATTAGGGTCCAATATTAAATTAAGTTTTGCCCCTGGCAGCCATGTTGGATGACGAATCAGCACCAAAGTAAAAACACTTGGTCATTTAAGTTTGGTTCAAATCAATTCAGTGGTTCTCAAGAAAAAGTTCTTAGCAGAAAAGACAAATTTCCAACTAAGTGCGCGACTGGCGGCCATGTTGGATGACGGATCGGCGCCAAAGTTACAACAGTTAGTCAGCATCTCATAAGCATCATTCATGCAAAGTGTGGTTTAAATTCATCTAGTAATTCTCAAGAGGAAGTTCATGAAAGCAAAAGTTTACGACAGACGGACGGACACCGGACGACAGACCCAAAGTGATGGCAAAAACTCACCCTGGCATAGCCAGGTGAGCTAAAAATGTCCTCAATATATCCGTCGTTTGCACCAATGAACGCAGTTTGGCAAGTTCATTGTTGCGGAATGATCAGGATAAGTAAAACACACAATACAATAATTATATATGAGTACAAAACATTCTGCATTCCTGACACCCTTTTACTCCTAGAATCGAGTAAATGCAATTTTAACCAGTGTGGAGAGTACAACGGCAAACGAATACCGAAGCAAAAAGGGGAGTTCTAAAATGAAAAAATAGTAATGGTGCATTACATGATACCCCGCCACGTTTCACAAAATTTCTAAGTAAAAAGGGGCATAACTCCAGGGCAATGTGTACCAATGAACCAAAAATTATACTTGGCCTGTGTTTTGTGGTAAACAATTTACATACCAAGTTTGAAGACAGTATGTTATTTAATTCACATTTTATGAGTACAAAAACCTAAAATTTGCAAAATTTCAAAGTTTCAAGGGGCATAACTCCAGGACCCCTTGGACCTCTGAACCAAAAATCATACTTGACCTGAGTTTTCTGGCAAACAACTTACATACCAAGTTTAAAGACCTTGCGTTATTTCGTTCACAAGTTAACAGTCGGAAACCCTAAAATTCGCAAAATTTCAAAGTTTAAAGGGGCATAACTCCAGAACCCAAAATCGGACTTGACCTGAAAATTGTAGTAAACAAGTTACATACCAAGTTTGAAGACCTTGGGTTATTTCCTTCACAAGTCATCAGTCGGAAACCCTAAAATTCACAAAATTTCTAAGATTCAAGTGGCATAACACCAGAACCCCTTAGACCTCTGAACCCGAAATCGAACTTGACCTGACAATTGTAATAAACAAATTACATACTAAGGTTGAAGACCTTGTGTTATTTCGCTCACAAGTTATCAGTCGGAAACCATAAAATTTGCAAAATTTCTAACTTTCAAGGGGCATAACTCCAGAACCCCTTGGACCTCTGAACCCAAAATCAAACTTGACCTGAGTTTTGTGGTAAACAACTTGCATACCAAGTGTGAAGATCTTGTGATATTTCTTTCTCAAGTTATCAGTCGGAAACCTTCGGGGGACGGACACACGACTGAGGGTATCACATAATACCACGCCACTTCGTGTTGCGGGGTATAAAAATCTAAATGGCACCAGGGTGCACAAGCCGAGTTGCAACTTCAAATATTATGTGACCAAGTTAATGTGAAGACCCAAATATTTCTAAAACTGTCTATTTATTAATATCTTCTCAACTTATATCCAAAATTCTAAGAATTCAAGAACGTCTATTTTCTAGTTTCATGTCTTGACATTTCAATCTATAAATCTATTTTCGGTCACTGTGACCTTTATTGACCTTGACCTTTGACCTTCTTTCTCCAAAATCCATAGGGTTCCTTCCCTCCTAGTTTCCAACAATATATCCAAGTTTCATTTAAAATGGATGTAAATGTTTTGAGTTATCACCCGGAAAATAAATTTTTCTTAAATTGTCAGTCTATTTTCGCTCACTGTGACCTTGACCTTTTACCTACTTTCTACATAGGGTTCCTCTCCTCCTGGTACCTAACAATATATCCAAGTTTCATTTCAACTGGATGTAAACTTTTTTAATTTTCATCCGGAAACGAAATTTTTCTGAAATTTTCAGTCTATTTTCGGTCATTGTGACCTTGACCTTTGACCTAAAATCGATAGGGTTCCTCCTCTCTTCGTATCCAACAATATATCCAAGTTTCATTTCAATAGGATGTAAACTTTTTAAGTTATCATCCGGAAACCAAATTTTTCTGAAATTTTCTGTCTATTTTCGGTCACCATGACCTTGACCTATGACCTACTTTCTCCAAAATCAATAGGGTTTTTGAGTTATCATCTGGAAACCAATGTTTGACGAAGCTCGCCCGCCCGCCCGCAACACCAAACCAATAGCCGAGTTCAACTTCGTTGCAACTCGGCTAAAAAATCTTTAAAACACGGCAATTCATATCCACCACAAATTAAAACAGTATGGCAGGGGATATTTGCTTGTGCATGAAAAGGAATCTCTCTTATTGTATGAATTAAAAGATGGTATCAATCACTTTAAAGAAGTTGCAATTGTTGGCAATAACGTTGTAACAAAGCTATAACGCAATCAATACTGTTTGTTGTTGTAATGTCTGAATGGTTAAATGATGTCATAAGATTGTAGGATTTATATTGTTGTGTTTCTTCAGTTATCTGTGACAGCACGTTCACAATGTTTCCCATTATTTTAAACCCCATGAGTATCTTCTAAGGAGGAGAGTAGAGATAAAAAGGATTAAAACAACCTTGATAGCTGTGTAATTATAGCGTCATACACCCATTTAAGGAAACGAATGAATGACACTGATTCCGAGATATCAAATTATCATGATACACTTTAATTGACGGAAACTGTACAAACGTCAATCGGAATCCCCTGCGTACAGTTTGAAAAAAAAAGATTATTTTAAATAAAACTATCGGTTTCTAGCAATCAAATTAACTGTTCGAATTTAAAAAAAAATGATGGCACATCACGTACAATGTATATTGCAGTACATAATTAGGGTATACTCCAATTACAATTAATATATACCTTTTATTTATCATGACGCCGACTGATTTGCTATGTCAACACTGTGTCATCTTCATAGTGTTGTTCATTTTTCCATGTCTCAAACAATGGCATAATTTTTCTGTATGCTTCTTTCTTTGTTTTAAATATCAACTATATTTCCTATTCAACAAAAATCGCCAAAATGTATAACATAATTTAAATTTCTTCACTATGTCTGTTTTAATCGGTTATTATCCCCTCGCCCAACGAAGTTAGGGAGGGGATATATCGTTTCGCCCGTTCGTCCGTTAGCCCGTTTGTCCGTCCGTTCAAGCATAAGACCATATATCTTTTGAATAGCAAATCATAGAAGGACAAGGTTTTGTCCATGGATACATCTTGAATAGTAAATGAATAATAATTTGTACGTAGATGCGTTTTGTAAAAAATATAAATTTAGAAAAACTAAAATTAGGTCACTTTGACCTACATTTCATGCATAAGTGACTTCGGTTAAAGTTTTTGTAAGATTCCAGATCTGGGATACTACAACTTGTAGATCAATACTATTTTGTATGTAGATGCGTCGTGTAAAGTTACAAAGCTCCAGATAAAAATAAGTTCACTTTGACCTACATTTCATGGATGAGTGATTTAGGTTAAAGTTTTTGTAAGAGTCCAGATCAGGTTAATGTTTTTGTAAAAGTCCAGATCTGGGATACTACAACTTGTAGAGGAATAATATTTTGTATGTAGATGCGTTTTATAAAGTTACGAAGCTCCAGATGAAAAATTAGGTCACTTTGACCTACATTTCATGCATCAGTGACTAAGGTTATAGTATTTGTTGGAGTTCTAATCTTAGATACTACAACTTGTTGAGAAATAATATTTTTATGTAGATGCGTCTTCTAAGGATACAAAGCTCCAGATAAAAATTAGGTCACTTCGATCTAAGTTTCATGATGAATGAAAGGATAAGGGGCACATGAGACAAAGTCTCTACAAATACATGGTAAAAAAGCAAATGAACAACGCTTTTTAAAACCGTAGGGAACAGGTAGTGTTGACCCAATGTCGTATTGGACACACTAGAACAACACATAGTTTTATTCTGAACAGTGATGATCGACCTGAATGTATTCCATGCCATTGTCCTTATACAATTCAACATGTTTTAATTGAATGTGTAGATGTAGCCGATATCAGGCGTGATTTTTATTCTGCTGATTGTCTTAAAGACCTATTTACAAACGTCGCTGGCGACAAAATTGTTCAATTTTTAAAAGCAATCAATTTATATAGTAAGATTTAAAAAGATCAATTTTAAACTAGTTTCTAATTTCTAATATTGGAAGTTAAACCATAATTTCTTTAATTATGATTTTTTAACATTTTACACATTTGTTTTATTTGTATAAAGCTATATGGTTTTACATAGATATTTTTATATATTTATTCTAATTAATTAATATACTTAACAGTTCTCGCCACGATATAGCTGAAATATTGCTGCAGTTGGCGTTAAACATCAATCAATCAATCAATCATCTTGAAGTCACCATGAGACCTTCAACAATGAGCTTTGCTCATACCTCATAGTAAGTTCACGACGGCTCCTATCACCGGTTTGAGAGGAATTCTGCTAATTGTCGAGTAACGCTACATCCATATCTTCACTTGTCATGGCTGCGGGATTGTCAGCAAACATTAATTAAACAGACAAAGTGCTCTTACAATCACTGTCATCCTTTGCCTGACAAAATCACCAGTCTCTTAAGCCAGTGGACGATTCAACATATAGACAAACACAGGGCACTCATCAAGTTGAATGTTAGAAAACTTGGCGATAGAAAATAGTGAGATGTGGGCACTTAAAACAGGTGGTCAGAATTACATTTCGAAATTACAAAAATAAATGCCAAACTTTGAAAGTGTGAATAGAATATCCATATGAGAAATTCTCTCACGCACAAGTACACCATACTATAAATATATAGAGGGCATAAATCTCTCACACGGGGGAGTCTTATTACAGACTCCACACTGCAGGAGAGACAAACTCCAGTCGTAAATGGTGAATGAAAGGATATGGAGTAAATGCACATGATACAAAGTCTCTATAAATACAGGGTAAAAAAGGCAAGCAAATGAACAACGCTTTTATTGTTGTTCATCTTGAAGTCACCATGAGGCATTCAACAATGAGCTTTGCTCATACCTCATAGTAAGTCCAAGACGGCCCCTAGTCTCGGTTTAAGTGGAATTATTTGCTAATTGTCGAGTAACACTACATCCATATCTTCATTGGTCATGGGTGCGGGATCGTCAACAATCATTAATTAAACTGGCAAAGTGCTCTTAGAATCACTGTCATCCTTGGCCCGATAAAAGCACTAGTGTCTTAAGCTAGTGGACGATTAGAACATATAGACAAACACAGGGCCTCATCAAGTCGAATGTGAGAAAACGTGGCGTTATAGAATAGTGAGATGTCGGCACTTTAAACAGGTAGTCGGAATTACATTTCGAAATTACAAAAATAAATGCATGAGTGACTTAATTAGATTATAGTTTTTGTTAGAGTTTTGATCTTGGACTACAACTTGTAAATCAATACTATTTGTATGTAGATGCGTCCTCTAAAGATACAAAGCTCCAGATAAAAATTAGGTCAGTTTGACCTTCTTTCCATGCAGGAGTCACTTAATTTAAGGATCTTTAAATACTACAACTTGTAGAAGAATAATATTTCATCAGTAGATGCATATGCTGTACTTATGAGGCTCTTGATTGAAATAAGGACACTACATTTCTTGCATGACTGGTTCAGATTTAAGTAACAAGCCAGATCTTGAATGGTACAATTTTGTGGAGTGTATTTAATGCTAGACAAACATTCAGCAACCGGGCGAGGGAATTGGCAGTCGTTTCCGACTGCCCTTCTCTTGTATCAATAGCAATGATTAGTTTCAATTCTTGTTTCAGCTTGTTTTAAAAGTCTGGATTAATCAAAACGTTCAAATATGAAAACTGAAAGTGGTCAAAGGTGTACAGTTTTCCAAATATGCCGCCATACTGTTTCTACTATAATTAGTGTTGCATGTATAATTGGACTTTTTCTAGTTTGATTTTTACTGCGAGTCTTTTTGTATATATATTTTTTTCTACCCTTCCCCACACATAGGGGAGGGTTTGGATACAAGAAAACGAGTTTAACCCGCAATTTTTGCGCCTGTCCCAAGTCAGGAATGTGTTGGTTATTGGCTTGTCCTGGTCTTCTTATAAAATTTTAGTTTCTTGATATTTGGGTGATTGGATGTAGTTTGTTTCCAGTGATTTATTCACTTTTTACTTTTGGGGGCCATTTAGGGCTTGACCCCTAGATGCTTTGTTTTAGGTCGTTTTAACCTGGAGATGGGTGTTGTCTCCCTGACATTTACCCCATTTCCTTTCTTTTTCATATTTGTATCATGTTGCAATTCACGAATTGTGATGTTGAAACAATCCAGAATACAGAAGAAACAAAAGACGCGTTAATTACAAAAATCAAAGTTCAGAGACAAAACAAAACAAAATTAGAAAAAAAACAAAGACAAATGACAATACGAAATTATAAAATTGTGAACTCACATAGAGCAGAGAGTGACATCCGTTGACCTTAAATGGAAAGCATGTTAAATGTTTATTATACTATAGGGAAACGAGACGGATAAAGGGGAGCTTTGGGTACCCATAAACTGGTTTAACCCTAACGCTTGCTTTTGCTAAAGCCAGTTTCAGGTGCCGGTTTCAAGTGCGACTGTCCCGAGTTACTATCGTTGTTTACGTTTGTCTTTTGTCCTGTCTTAGTTTTTCTTTCCTGCGAAGGTTCCCTGCAGATGTTGGCATGTAATTATAATTTGCAGCCTTTGTAGATGTTTCCTGTCATCCCTTTTATTTCATGCCTTGCTCCATATACATCACCTATCAGACATCTCGTGCAGCTAATTTTGGCTTTTTATTTAGATCATTATGGTTGTTTGTTCTCTTTTAGCTTTTTCACAGATTTGAAGTTTTGGTCTTCCAAATGGTTTTATTTAATCTGAGAAAATTATAAATAAGAGCAAAAAATATTTTTAAAATATTGTAAAAATGATTATGAAATGTTTTCATATATTAATCATATCTTTATTAGTTCATTTGAAAATAAAAGGAAAAAGTAATAGATGAACTATTTAAACAAACTTTCTCTTTCACATAAGATTCAAATGGATTTTTTTTTAATTTTGCAGTCGTCGATATCCATATACAAGGAAATCTTCCCGCACTATATAATATGATTTTATTCAAAAAGTTAATTTTTCCGTAAATTTAAGAGCTTATTAAATTATTATAATAGCTAAGAACAAAGAATAAATTCAATGTATTATATATACACCAACCAGTAACCTGTGTGTCGAAAATAACAGAGGTTACATCGTTTTAAACAAAACTGGTATTTATGAAAAAAAAGGACCTAAAACGTTGGTCACAAAGTAAATCAAATTCAACTAAAATGATCAATCAAAGATCATAGACTTTTTAAGGAGGTTCGCTTCTCATGTTTTGGGATAAATATATATCTCTGTCAGATTTTCGGAATTCTCTGGTTTTATCTATTTAAAAGCATTATAATTTTTGCTCATGTTTGCCACTTTAATGTTTCCCATAATTTCATTTTATACATCTTTATGAACATTCTGTAACAATTTCATTAAATTATATTTATTCTGTCACATTCATTCGTGGTCAAACCTTGCTAATGTTAATCCTATGAAAAATCCGAGGAGTTCAGTTTTCCGCCAAATTTTCAATCACTTATAACTCGAATCAACCTATCATCAACCTATCAATTTATTTTTTTCACTTAAATATTTATATCTTTTATTTTCCAACAAAAAAAAAATCACATTTATTTGAAATCCTTTTTATAGGAGCGAACCCCCTAAAGCTACTTGTAGAGATTTATAGATAAGGTCTAAATAGGAGCAACACTTAAATCAAGCTAAAACAGTTACTTTACAGAGAAACGATAACTTGATCTGTTAAAATACTTTTTTCATCAACTTTTCTCAAACAACGGCAGTAGAATACCGAAGGAACAAAGGGGAGATATTCACAAAAATCGAAGTCCAAAGACAGGGCAAAAACGAGAACACAGAAAACAATGACGTTAGACACAAAAACAATGACGCNAGTCTTTTGTCCTGTCTTAGTTTTTCTTTCCTGCGAAGGTTCCCTGCAGATGTTGGCATGTAATTATAATTTGCAGCCTTTGTAGATGTTTCCTGTCATCCCTTTTATTTCATGCCTTGCTCCATGTACGGCACCTATCAGACATCTCGTGCAGTTAATTTTGGCTTTTCATTTAGATCATTATGGTTGTTTGTTCTCTTTTAGCTTTTTCACAGATTTGAATTTTGGTCTTCCAAATGGTTTTATTTGATCTGAGAAAATTATAAATAAGAGCAAAGAAATATTTTTAAAATATTGCAAAAATGGTTATGAAGTGTTTTCATATATTAATCATATCTTTATTAGTTCATTTGCAAATAAAAGTCAGGAAAAAGTAATATATGACCGATTAAAACCAACATCCTCTTTCACATAAGATTCAAATGGATTTTTTTTAATTTTGCAGTCGTCGATATTCGTATACAAGGAAATCTTCCCGAACTATATAAAATGATTTTATTCAAAAAGTTCATTTTTCCGTAAATTTAAGAGCTTATTAAATTATGATAATAGCTAAGAACAAAGAATAAATTCAATGTATTATTTGTGTGTCGAAAATAACAGAAGTTACATCGTTTTAAACAAAACTGGTATTTATGATAAAAGGACTTAAAACGTTGATCACAAAGTAAATCAAATTCAACTAAAATGAACAATCAAAGATCAAAGACTTTTTAAGGAGGTTCGCTTCTCATGTTTTTGGATAAATATATATCCCTGTCAGATTTTTCGGAATTCTCTGGTTTTATCCATTTAAAAGCATTATAATTTTTGCTCATGGACCCCTTTAATGTTTCCCATAATTTCATTTTATACATCTTTATGAGCATTCTGTAACAATTTCATTAAATTTTTTTTATTCTGTCACATTCATTCGTGGTCAAACCTTGCTAATGTTAATCCTATGAAAAATCCGAGGAGTTCAGTTTTCCGTCAAATTTTCAATCACTTATAACTCGAAAAACAAGATCATCAACCTATCAATTTATATTTTTCACTTAAATATTTATATCTTTTATTTTCCAACAAAAAAAAATCACATTTATTTGAAATCCTTTTTATTTTCATAGGAGCGAACCCCCTTAAGCTACTTGTCGAGACTAAATAGGAGCAACACTCAAATCAAGCTAAAACAGTTACTTTACAGAGAAACGATAACTTGATCTGTTAAAATACTTTTTTTATCAACTTTTCTCAACACATGAAGAGGAAACAATTGTCATAGACTTTAAGCTACCGTGAAATAGATGACTGTATTCATAAACTATGTTACATCTCATATAATTACGTCATCAGTTCTGGCAGTTAAGATTAAGACCTATTAAGGACAATATCTCTGCAAAGAATACTGGTATAAATCAGAGAAAAACGACATCTTATCTCTGTTTGCAGACGGATGCCAGAAATATAGGATTAATTTGTTGATACTTTTGTATATTTATTAACACTGATCTATGTCCACTCAGGTTTACTGACAGGTCACGCCATATTACAGAAGTAAATCGATGTTAACGTGGACGTAAACAAACCAAAACCTAAAGTAAGAATGAATGTTTAGTTATAGTAGCATCGTGCAGAATACTGTTCATACATATACTGAAAAAAAGAGTGACTAGCTGCGATACTTGATGACTTTTGATGGTATGGTGGAAAAAAAGAACTACAAATCATATGAGCGATTAGCTTGCATCATCAGTGTCCAACATAGTTTACAGGACCGGCGTCATGCATTGTCATAATGGTTGCAGTAATAACAAAGTAATGTATCTGCTACAAACCTAGATCATAACAGCCAGCTATTTAGCTTGCTGTTATGATCTAGGTTTGTAGCAGATACCTGAAATTGTCCATACACCAGTTTATATAAAAAGATGACATTTTAGGATTTTCTGAGGTTATTAGTGATTTGTAGGGTATATTGAAAATAATTCTGATTAAAAGATTATATGTATTTCGAATTACCGTGGACCTATTTTTAAACTAGTGATCATATAGTGGTAACTTCTAATTGGGTTAAGAATTAATGTAATAGAATACCTTAAACTTGTCTGCCAAGTTTTGGTTCTCAACAAATTCAAACTCCACAATAGAAATATTTCAACAAGGGTTGGATCAAATTTTTGTATTATGTTCCAAGATAATAAATTACAATTATGTGCAACCGATTGAAGAGCGTCCAGATGGAAGTGTAAAACTTTGTAAGTTGGAGATGTTCGACTTTGGTGTGGCTTATAAAGAAAAGATGTTCAAATTTATCAAGAATACAGTAATAATTAATCTCGATGTTTGGTGATTGTTTAATATTCGCCCTGGACACAGTTCCAAGATAAATAAATAACAGGCGATATTTTAAAAAGGGTTTTATCTAACTTTAATGGTGCGACGATGATGGGAGTCGAATGGATTTGTAAAGTCTTTGAAATTTCTGTATAAAAGTTTTAAAAGCCGATGCCCTAAAGAATTGTAATGAATATGTCCTTGAGATTATAATATAGAAAATTTTCAAAAGCCGTTAACCTGATAAAAGCAAGAAGTCTTACTGGAACTGAAGTGTTGACATTAAGTGATATTGCTGCCTATCTGATCCTGTATGATGATTAATAACTGGTTTGCTGAAAGTCCAATACGTCAAAATGTGTTATTAAACATTTATTCCACACCAAATGGAAACTTAAGGGATAATGCTTTTCGTAGAAAACAACAACGGATATTAAAAACAATAATGTATCAACATGGTATTGCAATATGTTTCAAGTGCAAGTTTACTCTTTGCTGCCTAAGATTCTGCATGTAAATCTAAACAAGTAAAAGAAAACACATATACATAAAACATATATTCAAACGAAAAGTTAATATGTGATATACGACAGAAATGCACTGAATTGTTGTGAAATATCCATTATTTCCCATACTAATCTGTATCCCTATACAAGTTTGAAATACTTTTATATTTTTAATGAATTATTATATTAATTTTGTGAAACCTGCTTTCTAAGACAAGGAACTACACAAATCAAATCAAGGATTAAGATATAATAGATATGATGTATGTTACACCCACTACAGTTCTTCATAGAAATGATCTAGGAGATAACAACGTGCATACAGTAATTCAGTATGCTTTAATTATATTTCAAATCGATTTTATCGAAGCTGTGAGCAATTTTCCAAGACACATTTTTAAAATCCACGATAACGAAAATGTTAATAGTAAAATTCAGCTTCAAAAGAATGCAGAAATAGATTGACAAGCATGGGTGCTCATTTAAATAATTGTATCAACAACATAACCTAGAGACTCAGAAGGCTGAGTCTGTATCGCTCACCTGGCTTTCTGGTTTCAGCGGATAATTATATCTGAAGAACTGTAATTGGCAGCAATCTAAGTGAAGGACCTTCCATACCTCATTGCTGTAAAGTTTTGTTTAATCTGCTCAAGTCTTTTCAATAGATATAGTCAAAATGAATATTTTCCCATAGGGTCCAATGTTAAACCTAAGTTCAGCGCTGGCGGCCATGTTTTTTGGCGGATCAGAAAAATTTCGGCAATCTATATAAAGGACTTTCCATACATCATTCATGTAAAGTTTGGTTCCAGTTGCTTCAGTAGCTTCAGAGGAGATAGCAAATATATGCTTTTTCCCATCGGGTCCAATGTTAAACCTAAGTTCAGCGCTGGCGTCCATGATTTTTGGTGGATCGGAAACATTTCGGCAAACTAAGTAAAAGACCTTCCATACATCATTCTTGTAAAGTTTGGTTCAATTTGCTTCAGTAGCTTCAGAGGAGATAGCAAATATATGCTTTTTTCCCATAGGGTCCAATGTTAAACCTGAGTTCAGCGCTGGCGGCCATGTTTTTTGGCGGATCAGAACAATTTCAGCAAACTAAGTAAAGGACCTTCCATACATCATTCCTGTAAAGTTTGGTTCAATTTGCTTCGGTAGCTTCAGAGGAGATAGCAAATATATGCTTTTTCCCATAGGGTCCAATGTTAAACCTAAGTTCAGCGCTGGCGGCCGTGTTTTTTGGGGGATCAGAAAAATTTCGGCAATCTATATAAAGGACCTTCCATACATCATTCCCGTAAAGTTTGGTTCAATTTGCTTCAGTAGCTTCAGAGGAGATAGCAAATATATACCTTTTCCCATAGGGTCCAATGTTAAACCTATGTTCAGCGCTGGCGGCCATGTTTTTTTGGCGGATCAGAAAAATTTAGGCAAACTAGGTAAAGGTCTTCAATACATCATTAATGTAAAGTTTGGTTCAATTTGCTTCAGTAGATTCAGAGGAGATAGCAAATATATGCTTTTTCCCATAGGGTCCAATGTTAAGCCTAAATTCAGCGCTGGCGGCCATGTTTTTTGGCGGATCGGAAAAATTTCGGCAAACGAAGTAAAGGACCTACCATACATCATTCCTGTAAAGTTTGGTTCGAATTGGTCTAGTGGTTTCTGAGGAGATAGTCAAAATGTAAAAAGTTTACGGACGGACGACGACGGACGCCAAGTGATGGCAAAAGCTCACATGGCCTTTTAGGCCAGGTGAGCTAAAAAGGAGTATTCACATAAGGATGGTATACTAGATTACCACACAAAGGAAGTATATGTGGTAATCTAGTATAGAAATGAAAGGCAGCATGTGTTGTACTGAACATCTTGACAGTATTACTACATCAAGTTACGTCAATGACACCACTGTACAATTAAAGCGATATACTCGACAAAAGGATGGTATACTCAACAGAGGGTGGTATACCAAAAATACTAAAATACCACCCTAACGGTTTACCAATCAAAATTAAGAAAATTCATGTGAAGTATAATGTACTTTTTTATATTTATTTTATTTTTATATGCCATGTCAATACATATGATAAAGCATTTACATATAATACAAATATTATTAAATATCAAACAATTTGTTCAATTTTGTGCATGTGTCCCCTGCAACCAGTAGTGACCCAACAGCTCAAAAGATCAGGAATGTAGCATAACACATGTCTTGAAAACTAATTACAAAAGTAAATTGTTGGCCTACTGTGTCCCGCCTGGTGCCTAAGGGAGGCATGCACAGAAAACAATGTGGTATGTCAACATCAACATGGTTTTTATCATATTAAAAAGAAAAAAAGCCCCCAAAAAGAATGAAATTTACAAAAAAAAAAAAAAAAAAAAAAAAAAAAAAAANAAAAAACATCTCTAATTGAAAATTTAAATACAACAAAAAATACTAAAATAATAAATGAATAAGAATTGAAAAAAATAAGTAACAGAATTAATAAATAAATAAAAGAAATGTAATATGGAAAAGTAAATGGGTCTGGTCAGTCAAGATAGTTGAAATTTATACATTGTATATATTAATGATTTGAAAAATTATACATTAGTTTAAACAGCACTAGAGAAATCCTCAAATGTAATATGTAAACATGTAAATATTCCAATTAAATTTATGTCAGGAGATTATGCCAATTTTCCCATAATGCTTGGAATAGTTCTAACTTGTATAAGTATAATATACTACTATATTGCCAATACAAATGATATCATCCTTAAGCCACATTTACATGCACAATATTTACACCAGTATGTAAATTTACACGTGTGTAAAAGTACACCAGTATGTAAAGGTATATTTGCTATTCATTTAATCTGAGGTGTGTATTTTAATTTATTACAAGCAGTGAAAAGGGCCGAAAAACATGTAAAAAATAAAAGTTTTCGTTAGATTTTGGAAATTTGCAGAACGATAGAAAAACATAAAGTTATATTGTATCAGTTTTTATTTTTTCAATCAGAGCCCAACTTCCACAATAATAAGCAAAACAAAAAACGCAAAATCATACAAAATTGTCAGAGAAGTCTGAATTTTATATAAATTATAGTTCAGTGTGTGTGCATCTATTTCATGATTCAAATCAAGTTGCAAGACCCTATTCTTCCATTTCATAGACAGGAACAGTATTTTGCACAGTGTGCATTTTTAAGTTTGCATTTACATGCTCAACATGCATAAAGTGTAAATTAACACATGTGCAAATATACATTTACACTTGCCCCTGACCTCATGCAAAACACCCTTTGTTAAGTTTACACACGTATATGTAGTTACGTTTACATGCAGTTATTGCACACCAGTGCAAATTTGCATACCTATGTAAAAATACACATGTGTGTAAAACTGTGCATGTAAATGGGGCTTTAGTCTATTTGTTGTTCGGATCGGAATGGTCCTTGACGAAGAAAGATTTTTCATGATCTGTGAACCAGCGAATGATAATAGCAAAATTACCGAACTGAAGTGTCAACAGCCGAAATCCAAAGGAAAAAGAGACAAAGCTGGTGCAAATTCGCAATGGTCCTGACTTGGTTCAGTCATTTTCAAAAGAAACGATGGGTAAAACCGGTTTTATGTCGCGCCAACCCCACCTCCCCCCTTTTCCACTGTGGTAGTGCCTACTTGCAATTGCTATGGAAGATCGTAGACAGTGAAAAAAAATGTCCATCCCAGTGTTAAGAAAAAAATTTGCCGTGAATCACAGTTCTGACAGAAACATCAAATTTATTAACAAGGGACTGATATCTATTTAAGATTTCTAAATGATATTATGAGACGGAATTTATTGAAGCCTTGATTACGAAGAGGTCACGGAGATAGAAAGTTTGCATAATTGGTGCTAGCTCTCGCGTAACAAATCAAGTGTGAGGCATACGTTCCTCAGTAAAGCGACTATGTTTTACCAGCAGACTTGACTCCTTGAGCTAGCAGTCAGCTTAGCGGCTAGCATTCCTTGATCCTTCTTACAAAATTACGATTTGCATTTTTCTTTCACTTTTCAAGACAGTGGTCATGGAAATAGTAGTATACCTAGACTGGGTTTTATTTGTATGCTTATCATACTATAGGGAAACGGAATAGATAAAGGAGATGTTTGGAAACCCATAAACCGGTTTAAGCCTACCGCTGGCCTATGCTAGTGCCGGTACCAAGTCTGGCTTTCCCGAGTTACTATCGTTGTTTACGTATGTCACGTATGTCTTTTGTATTTTTATTGATGATTTTCTTGTGTAGTTTCCAGATGACTTGTGACATGTAATTGGGATTTTTGACCATTGTGATTGTTTCCTGTTATGTTTTCTCTCGCAACTCCTTAAGCAGGAGATGTTGGCATATTGCTGTTTGATCATTTTTAAATAAAATTCGTCCTTTTTGTCGTTAATTTTAGTACTGAGATGACAATTTTCGTCAAATTCGATATGTTAGTCAAAAAGATTTGAAGCATGCAATTAAATAATATAGAAGAAACTGTGAATTTAGTTATTTGTAGGTGACCATTTCGACAACTTGGGTACTGGGTTGTTGAATACCATCCGGACTAGAAGTCCACCAGCAGAAGCATCGGCCCATTGGTATAAAATAAAGATTATACCAAATGTACTGTAAATTTAGTTTCGACATATGACCTTTTCGACAACTTTTGTCTCTTCAATGCAGATCAAATCGAAACATTTGGAAATACGCCATCCGACATATGTGTACAACTTACAATAAATCTTAATGTTATGATAGTATTTTTAGGATGTATCTTTAACTTTGGAAACTGTTTTGAAATCTGCTACTGGTAGAAAAAATCTCTTCATACTATCTTGAAGTCCTTTAACAGTAGAAAGAATGCCTGTTAGAATTTGTAACAGGGGTTGCAATGGAGTGATGAAATACCTAATAAGTTAATCACACTTGAAAAATAGTAACATGTACAATTGAAGGCTGTTTTGAAGCTTTTCTGGGTTCGTTTTGATAAAATAATAACTAAATTTGAAATTATGCAAGAAAAACATTTATAATTCACTGTTTGACAAAATTAAAACTACACATGATACAATTAGGATGAATGATGTAACAACGGTGACTGGATGTACGTCAACTTTATTTCCTGAAGACGATACCAAAGGAAGATTTTGACACATATCTATTAAAGTATCTGCACTTTCCTGCTTTCTAATTATGATACTTTAGAACCGTGGTGATCGAGAATCATGCATGAAATTGTTTTCAGAAAACGTTCCCATCGGACACTAATGAAGACGCACGATTACTTCTTTGTCTGAGCAAATAATTTACTTTGAAATTTAGAAACAGCGTTTCATTAAATCTAAGATGTGTAAATTGCTTGGGTCAAATACCATTTTTCACGTCACTTGTCTTATACAGTGCGAAAAAAAATTTGTTAAACTCCAAAAAGATACGTTGACCAGAATTTTGATCCAGAATGAAACGAGAAATCCTTGTCGAAAATGTTGAATAAATGACTTAAATAGGAAAAAAATCAAAGATTAACGGCCAAGAGGAAGTAGATGAGTAATGGATTAGAAAAGCTAAGACACAATACATCTCATCATACCAAAGCTTCAGACCAAATATCAAATAATTCCAAAATACACATGCTGAGAAATCATTGACGAAAATTTCAATATATGGCTATGGAGAAAAAAATCAAGAAGTACAGGTAGATGAGTTACAGGCCTCAAAAGTGCAGACGTACGGACGGACAAGGGTAAAACTTTCTTCCCCCGTCGCCTTACGGCTGGGGCATAAAAATGATAAACAAGATTTTGTTACCTGAACTTTATTTAAAGCTGGTCCATTGTAAAAGGCATCTCACTCACCAGAATATGTTAGCTAAGGCCCACTTTGCCCAATGTGTTTCATATTCTGGCGCGCGGGATGATTTTTAACGATATACCGCTGTCAAAATGATGACATTCTTATAGATCCTAACAATACACTCTTCGTCTTTTCGCTTGAGAAAAACGAGAAACTCTGTTTTGTCTTCTGAGCTTTTTTATTAGCTCACCTGACCCAAAAGGTCAGTGTGAGCTATTCTCATCACTTGGCGTCCGTCCGTTAACTTTTCACATTTTCATCTTCTCCTCTGAAACCACTGAGGCAAATTCAACCAAACTTTACAGGAATGATGTATGGAAGGTACTTTACAAAGATTGCTCATTTCGTTCCGATCCGATAAAAAACATGGCCGCCAGCGCGGAACTTAGGTTTAACATAGGACATTATGGGAAAAATCACATTTTCATCAACTCATCTGATACTGCGGAAGCAAATTCAACCAAACTTTACAGGATTGATGCACTAAAGGTCCTTTACAAAGATTGCTCATTTTATTCCGATTCGACAAAAAACATGGCCGCCAGCACGGAACTTAGTTTAACATTGGCCCTATGGAAAATTCACATTTTCATCTTCTCCTCTGAAACCACTGGAGCAAATTCAACCAAACTTTACAGGAATGGTGTATGGAAGGTCCTTTACAAAGATTGCTCATTTCGTTCCGATCCGATAAAAAACATGGCCGCCAGCGTGGAACTTAGGTTTAACATAGGACCCTATGGGAAAATTCACATTTTCATAAACTCTCCTGACATTGCTGAAGCAATCAACCAAACTTTACAGGAATGATGTACTAAAGGTCCTTTATGAAGTTTGCTAATTTTATTCTGATTCGACAAAAAACATGGCCGCCAGCACAGAACATAGTTTAACATTGGCCCTTTGGGAAATTTACGTTTTCATCTTCTTCTCTGAAACCACTGGAGCAAATTCAACGGAACTTTACAGGAATGATGTATGGAAGGTCCTTTACAAAGATTGCTCATTTCGTTCCGATCCGATAAAAAACATGGCCGCCAGCGCGGAACTTAGGTTAAACATTAGGACCCTACGGGAAAATTCACATTTTCATAAACTCCTCTGATACTGTTTAAGCAAATTCAACCAAACTTTACAGGAATGATGTACTAAAGGTCCTTTATGAAGTTTGCTCATTTTATTCTGATTCGACAAAAAACATGGCCGCCAGTACGGAACATAGTTTAACATTGGCCCTATGGGAAATTTACATTTTCATCTTCTTCTCTGAAACCACTGGAGCAAATTCGACCAAAACAGGAATGATGTATGGAAGGTCCTGTATCAAGATTGCTCATTTCGTTCCGATCCGATAAAAAACATGGCCGCCAGCGCAGAACTTGGGTTTAACATAGGACCCTATGGGAAAACATCATTTTCAACATCTTCTCTGAAACTATTGAAGCAAATTCAAGCAAAGTACAGAAATGATGTATGGAAGGTCCTTTACAAAGATTTCTCATTTTGTTGGGATCCGACAAAGGAAATAGCTCCCAGCATCGAACTTGATTAAGAATGGTACCCATAATTTAAAACATTTTTTTCATTACATGCCTTTAAATTATTGAAGCAAATTCAGTGAAACTAAGATTGCTTATATTGTTTAGATCTGATAAAAAAAGAGAGCAGAACATATTTCAACATAGGATCCTATGGGATGAACATCATTTTCATCACCTGCTGTAAGCATTTTGTCAGGTGAGCGACTCAGGCTCCGTATCTGAGCCTCTAGTTTAGTGTAAATGTAGGATGAGAGTTGATTTGGTTTCTGTTGTGATATTTTGTTACACGCTTTCGGTGGGTTTTCATTTGTACGATGACAGTACGTTTGCCTGCAATGTTTATCTGGAAAAAGAAATTTTTGTGATCTATGCACAAATAAATATGACCAAAATGAAATTAAAAATTGAAATGCAGCAACTAATGTAACAAATCAAACAATTAAGTAGAAGCAATACAAGCAAATGAGTTAAGTGGTTTATCAAAGGTGGACTCCAAAGAGATGTAAATATTTGGGTTTACTCTTTCAGAATTGAAAGATAATGTCTTTAATCGCAAACCATATTCCAGATTGAAATGCGACATTTTAAAAATTATTCTTACAGGAAAAAGATAATGTCTTTAATCGCAAACCATATTCCAGATTGAAATGCGACATTTTAAAAATTATTCTTACAGGAAAAAGATCAATCACTCACAACAGAATGGCTCTCATAGCAATCATTTGATGATGAGTTTCAAAATTATTCCACGAAGACCAGACATCCAGAAAGGATATGAAATGATAAACACACTTAATACCGGAGTTACTATACGATGATAAATTTACTCATATCGTATATATCTTTTTTAGCAATAAATTCAATATATTCTTCAAATAATCCGCTGTTTATAATATTTACTAAAAACCTGCTGTTCTCTGTTACAACCCGTTAAGTTACAGTGGATTACATTTAGTTGTCAATAAAAAAAAATATCATTGTGTCGCCTGCGTTCACGCAGTGCCGACTTATAGGGATCACTGTCCGTCGTCTTGCGTCGGCGTCACGAAATATTTCTGTCACATTTTGCTCAGGAACCACATATTAAAGGATTCTACAATTCAACATTGAGTATCATTATGGGGATCTATACTGTGTAAGTGACTTTGGGATTTCTTGCATGCCCACTTCCTGTTTGACGAAACTTCGAATATTTTTCTCCGTTGCCGTCACGAATGTTTGTCGCACTTTTCTCAGGAACCAGTCATATCCCAGCCTTTTGCAATTCAACATGGAATATCAGTATTAGGAACTATACCGTGTAACAGAGTTTGTAATCTCGCGCAAAGCCAGTTCCTGTATGACGGAACTTAAAATATTTTTGTGTCTTGACAATTACTGTCACATTTTTCTCACAAACCATCTATCCTAGCTTTCTGAAGTATCAGTATGGGGGACTTTAATGGTGTAAAAGAGTTTGGGATCTTTTCCATTCCAACTTCCAATTGTCTCTTCAATGCAGATCAAATCGAAACATTTGGAAATACGCCATCCGACATATGTGTACAACTTACAAAGTGCAATAAATCTTAATGTTATGATAGTATTTTTAGGATGTATCTTTAACTTTGGAAACTGTTTTGAAATCTGCTACTGGTAGAAAAAATCTCTTCATACTATCTTGAAGCCCTTTAACAGTAGAAAGAATGCCTGTTAGAATTTGTAACAGGGGTTGCAATGGAGTGATGAAATACCTAATAAGTTAATCACACTTGCAAAATAGTAACATGTACAATTGAAGGCTGTTTTGAAGCTTTTCTGGGATCGTTTTGATAAAATAATTACTGAAATTATGCAAGCAAAACATTTATAATTCACTGTTTGACAAAATTAAAACTACACATGATACGATTGGGATGAAGGATGTAACAACGGTGACTGGATGTACGTCAACTTTATTTCCTGAAGACGATACCAAAGGAAGATTTTGACACATATCTATTAAAATATCTGCACTTTCCTGCTTTCTAATTATGATACTTTAGAACCGTGGTGATCGA
>MJUU01046352.1:80908-100004 GCA_002080025.1 Modiolus philippinarum | reverse complement strand
ATATCTTCGATAAAACTTTTTAAATGTATTTAACAATTTATGAAATATCTAACCTTGCTGCAAAAGTTTTGAAGTGATAGTAAGGTTACGTTCATTGAAGTTGTCCAGAGTAGAACAAACGCGTGCGAATCGTACCAGTTGAGAAATATAAACTCCGTAGGATGGGGATAGAGGAACGTCGCCGTCAAGAAAAGGGAAAGTAGTAATACTGAAATCAAAATCATCCCTTTTATCGTAAATTTTAGTTTTTATTCTACCAGAGTCAACGATGATAGTTAGATCCAGAAAAGGGCAGTTTTAAGAATCATTATTAGCTTTATTAAGTTTGTTAAGTTGTTGGCCGACATAATCTAAAAACTGGGGATTGTCAATAGTAAGGCTATCGTCAATATACCTGCTGTTATCATTGAAAATAGAAATAAGTTTATCACTGTTTTGTATCGTCCCATTTTGTAATTTTTTCATATATACCTTTGTAACTATTTTTTTTTATTCGTTAAATCTTGTAGCTTACAACGATATACATAATTCCACTATTTAAAAAAAATCAAAGATATGTAGTAAATGCACACGTGAAAATGTCTCTACAAATATAGCGTTAAACCAAGCAATGGAACAATGATTTTATTGTCCTTCTTCGTCTTAAAGTCACCATAAAGCCTTCAGAAGGAGTTTGCTTACAATTCGTAGAAAGTTCAAGACAGTCCCTAGCACCGGTTCGAGAGAGTTCAAGTCAAACAATTCAACATCCATTCTTCTTTTTGCACATGTATGGGGGTCGTCTACAAACTTTAAAAAATCAACCGACCAAGTGTTCTTACTGTGGTGTATTTCCAGTGCACTTTTGGAATTTAGTTCAGTTTCAACAAATGTTTGTGAGCCTTCTCCTTGTCTGATTATCAAATGTTTTGATTATCAGGTATATTTTTCAATTACAATTAATTACCAATTTTTGTGAAAAATTATCCCAATTCTAATAAAAAAGTAATTACAGGTATAAAATGTTAATGGTTACTCCGGTATCGCACATGAGGAGCTTTATTCTCACATAAAAGCTATTCACATATTTTAATATTGTATTTCATCTTTCTGTCGTAAAGAAAATGGACAATACAGTTTTTTTTTATCAGCCCGTGAATTCGAATTTTTTATTGTTTATCGGACTGTGTATGTAGTTATTATTCAAGTTTAAGTATGATTTTAGTTTCTAGGTTATCCTGATTAACAAATATAAAATCTGGCGAGGAATAATGTGTCTCATGGGCATTTTCTTTAAGGTTTTATATGCACTTTTAAACCAGCAATTGCACTTATTCTATGCCAGGCATCAAGTAAAAGATAATTAAACATTTTAAAATTCGAAACATTGTATATACTTTGCATCTATTCTTGGAAATTGCTAAACGGCTGGTTATTTTCTTTTTTCCTTTCATAGCTCAGTCTTTTTCTCATGTGCATTTACCCCATATACCTTAATCACTAATTTCTCAAATTCTGCTATTAAAGTTCCACTTTTATACCATCTCCAGTTTTTTCTCCTATGCCATCTGTTCATTCTCTCCTACCTTCTCTTCCATCCTCAATATAACCTCATTCTCAATACCTTGTTTTTATCTTGTCATCTACTTTGTATCATATCTAATCATATCTTAAACTCTTCGATGACGAGATAGTATCTGATTGTGTAGTGTTTTGCTGACACTGATTCAAGCTCTTTGAATATATGAACGCATTTTTTTTTCATACAAATAAAAGCAAAATGCGTTTACATGTGTGCTAAAAAGCCACCAATATCAAACAAACGCAAATTTTTAAATGTGAATTGGTCATCTTTGGCGAGCTGCATTTCCGAAACAAATGACGGCGACATGTTTTTCTATATACATATGGACTGAGGATGTAGATATCTACTTTAATGTAAGTTTTAGTTAAAATTTGTATGTTCTGACAAAAAGTAACATCACAAATACTACAACCCCGAACCTGAATCGCTTTTCAGAGGCTCCGGTTACAGAGCTGCCAGCGCGTCCCCAATTGGTGGATACTGGAATGCCCTGTCTATGCGGGATAGTCAGGTCAAATTATGGAAAGCCTGACCACAAACAATTGTAGCCAAACTGCGGAGAAGAGCTTGCAGTATAAAGACCCCTTTGATATATTTTCTAAGGACAACATACTCGCCGGGAGTCGTATGGAAGGTCAAATTTCCTGCCCCTACCCATTTCTCCTCTTTTTCCAGTGGCAATACAAATTCGTTGTGACGGTTGTTCTTTCCACCTTTTATTTCTTTCATCTTTGATAGATATGTTTTAATGATTAATTTGTTCTCGTAATGATATAACTGAAATATTTCTCATCAAAATTTGATCTAAAAACTCAAACTAATCAATCAATCAATAAATTAATCAAAAACTATAAATTTTTGTCTTAATAAATTTTAAAATGAATACCGAACCAAGAGCCAAAATCATACATTAAGGAAACATGGCAATACAAGGATTATGAATTTCGTATATGTTTCTTTGTAAAGGCACCAAGAAAATTGTTTTTTCGACTGAAAATTAGTCGGAAAATTACGTTGATCACCTTATTTTATTTCATTTTCTGATGTATCTTTGACAGATCTTGCCGAATGTATATGCAATAATTCCCGGTACCTTTCGGTATTGTGTTACCTTGAAGTGCACGTTGTTCCATATATCTCCTATGCACGGTAACCACTTTCTTCTATTAACAATTATAATATTTCAACATGTACACTTTATACGACATTTTCACCTCATGTGATAAAATCTACATGAAAAATATCCAAATTGCAGCATAAACAGTAAATATTGTTATGCTATACACTTGTGTCTTTCAATAACTTTTCATCAGCAGCATTAGAACCAAATTTGATGGAAAGCCATAATAAAAAAGTAATAAATAAGTTCTCATTATTCAAATATCGAAAAACGAGACCAAATTCAGTACACTGTACATCTACTGAATGCAATAAACGAAGTGATGCCCCGTTATTTTAAACGGGTAAAATTTTTGATAAAACAGGAGATGTGTATACTAGTATAAAAGTAACGTAATATAATAAATCAACATGTATCCTTTATCTTATCATCAGTTCATTTAATATAACAAAACAAGAATCCTTCTCTTAAAACATTTGCAATAGTAAATGTCCCTGACGATACGATTAGGACACTGAATCTCTTGAAGGACAACAATTTTTGTGGCAACATTGTTGACTAGATGATTTCGATTCCCATGGGTACCATGATTATAAATTGTGCACCTCTCTCTTGTCTGTTACATGGTTTCATGAAAAAACTTCAAAATAGGGCTGTAAACAACAGTGAAATACTGATTCAGATATCAATAGTAGTAGCAGATTCTTACTATTTACAATCTTCAATTTATAGATTACGTTGACATCATTTATCCACAAGAAATGAAGCTACATGAAGCAAATTATGACTTAAATTATCTCCTTTTCTGGCTATATTTATCACCATTGCCTCTGGTAAACTTAAAACAAAAGGGATGATTTTGATTCTACAATTACTAATTTCCATTAACATCTTCATTGTTTACGACTTGCGCATACCATTGTACTATACCGGAATCAGAACAATTGTATTTATTGAATCAACATAAACGAATTACCAATATTCCAGACTTACTAACCACCCACATATAGACATTAGAAAGAATTCCTAACTGACAATAGTCTGTGTGTTGCTGTTGTACACCGTAAGAGAGGTTGCTTGCTTAAATATCTTTGTATGCTCATGCTAGTTCATACGATGGCTGAAATGAGACTCATCTTGCATTCATGAGTATTTCTCTTAGATGGATATATTACAACAGAAAAAAGAACCGTGAACAAATCTTTATCAAAATTCACAAAAAGAACTGTTTGCGGAGGTGTTATTTTTTAATCATCAAAGCAGATGGCAGTTATTTATTAAACATTTCCGGGTGATTTCAATATCTTTTGGATCATACTGTTTCCGATAACAGCAAGAAAATTTTCTATTTTCAGTTTTTAAAGGGAAATGAAATAATCCTTGGAATATATTTGCAATGATACCCATTAAATTGATAATCATTGTCACTATATATTTACCAGTTATCTCCACGTTCAGCCAATCCTA
This sequence comes from Modiolus philippinarum, assembly GCA_002080025.1. Taxonomy (NCBI): domain Eukaryota; kingdom Metazoa; phylum Mollusca; class Bivalvia; order Mytilida; family Modiolidae; genus Modiolus; species Modiolus philippinarum. The sequence continues at coordinate 95,853 of MJUU01046352.1, read as the reverse complement.
TAAAATTTATTAACCCTCTCCTCTTAATCATAAACCAATACTCAATTTATTTTCAATCCAACAATTCAAAGATTAATGTCTTGAATACTGTCTAGGAAAGACAGTCAAGTGTCGAACAGAATCAGCTGTTGAAATAATGAAAAACAGAAACCTTAGACACTGTACTGACAATCAATTTTTAATTAATAACAGAAGAACTATGATCCTGATATTTGAGAGACAGATGTCACTATCAAATACAAATTATTGTATAAGAATGACCGCAGCATATCTAACTAATAATACCATTTATTGAAAGCTAAAATTCACATTTGGTCTAAGACGAAAACTAGATTGCTCATTGATGAAGTCTCATATCGCTTGATTATTTGAATTTATATTGACATTGTTCATGCATTATCACTGGACCGATGCCTCTAGTGGTGAATTGCTGGTTACCGAGAGTATTCAACAACCTAGTATTCAGTACTTGGGAACTGACCAGAACGCGTTTTTATTTGGGAACTTGCAATATCTTAATTTTTTGAAAATTTTGCTTAAAAGTAAAGTAATATTCATGATGTATAGAGCTCTGTCATTAGCTGAATTTGGCTTTTTATTTTGATGCGTGTTGGTTATTTATACAAATGTTCAGTTTATGGTGTTTCAAATACTCACTGAAGAGACAAAAGTTGTCTAAATGGTAATTTGCAGAAAATTTATTTACAGTAACTTTGGGATTTTCTTATTCAATAACTAGTAATCTTTAAGCACTGACTTGAAAACAAAACATTCAAGGCCCGTTCTTGCAGTGTTTGTGGTCTTTAAAAATATATTTTTTATGAATTCCTATAAACACAGTTACCTGCAGAAGATAGCCAGAAAGGAATCAATATAAAAGTTTATATTGGAGACAATTTATCATCTTATATTACTTACAACAATCATTGTTCTTCCTGGATATGTGATGTTATGATAAAGGCTCTGAGTCTTTTGCTTTAATTTTTTTTCGTTTTTCAACAGTTTTAATTGGAATTTCAATGGGTACAAATTGTGCACCTCTCATTGCAGGTCTTTTTTTCTGTTCTCTTACGAACGGGACTTTCATGAAAAAACTACAAACCGTTCAAAACAGTGATGAATTTAATTTAATTTTCAATGATTACGGCAAGTATAATGACAAAATCCTACTTTTGACACTCCCACGTTTTTAGATTATGTCGACATCATTTACCACAAGATCTTAAACTTAATAAAGCAAATAATGATTCTAAATAATGCCCTCTCTGGATCTAAATATCCTCATCGGTTAAATAAAACCTAAAATTTATGATTAAGAGGAAAATTTTGATATCACTATTAATAATTTCCCTGTCGACGTTACAGATTCATAACTTGTTAAAAATATTTAACATTGTTTTTTAGAATAAATGAACATAAAAAACAGCTAATTACTGGTCATTTATCATTCTCGTTTTTAAGGAAATGTTACTAAAAATGCCAGAAATTGATTTAAAAGAATCCAGGATCCGACAAAACAGACCTATTTACTTTTTATCGTGGCAGGAGATATCGACAGGATATTCTGCATGAATCCGTTAAATTAGCCTTTAGATCGAATGACCTGCAGTTTCACAGATATACTGACCTCCCACTGATACTGACGATGTTTACTGAAAATTTGATTTTTCTTTGGTAATGTATTTTACCAGCAGACTAGGCTCCTTGAGCTAGCTGGGCACTCATACACCCATCTTTCAAAATAACGTTTTGTCTCATTCATTGCCTTTCAAAATGTAAGTCGTAAGGCCGTATTTTGTTGTATTTATTAGTATGGTTATTATACTATAGGGAAATAGAACAGAGAGAGGAGGTTTGGGTACTCATAAACCGGTTTAGCTCGACCGCTGGCTTTTGCTAGCGCCGGTACAAAGTCTGGCTATTCCGAGTTTTGTTAGTGTCGGTATAAGTCCGGCTATCCCGTGTTCCTATCGTTTTGACTAAGGGAACTTAATCATATGCCTTTATCATAACATCACATATAGAGGAACAATGATTGTTGTAAGTAATATAAGATTATAAATTGTCTCCAATATAAACTTTTATATTGACTCCTTTCTGGCTATCCTCTGCAGGTAAAGACTTCCATTCGTTTTTTCTTGTGCAATTTCCTGTTGGATTGTGGCTTGTGATTGTAATTTTTGGTGATTGTAGTTGTTTCGTGTTATCTGTGCTGTTTTAATTTTTGGATATTACAGTTTTTTAAACATCTAAATTGATTGCAACTAATGTATCATTTTGCCGACATGTTCATACCAAGTAGTAATTTTGTTACCGTAGGCTGCGGATGTCTTATGAAACAAAAAATTCAAGTTCTCAAAAAACGTCTCAGCATTGTTTTCCAGGTCGTATTATCAAACATTTTCCAGTTGTAAGTCCCACAAACCGTTGGCTCTTTTAATTAGGGTATTTTCTTTTTAAATCAAAAGTTCTTGTTTTTATCAGGAGTATGATAAATTTTATGTCGCATTACTATTCTACATGCTTCAATTACAAATGGAAAAAATTATTCCTAAATTCCCGACAGAAACTGTTATCAATTTCCCCACAAGTTATTTTTATGCCCCCGGATCGAGGCCATACTGCTTTTGTCCTGTCTGTCTGTCTGTCCGTGCGTCCGAAACTTGAACCTTGAATATAACTTTTGACCTATTAAAGATAGACTAATCATACTTGGCAAGTGTATAGATCTAGAGATCACGTCAAGGTCACAGTGGTTAAAATTTAAAATTCCATTTTCATATGTTTTGTATGCAAAGAAAGATAACGCTAACTGAAAAATGAAGATTTCAACTAATAAAATAGGTGCTTGGGGCATATGTATTGTTTCACAAACATCTTGTTAGAAGTATAACCAGCAACATCTTGTTGAAGATTAATAGCAAGCATGATGAATCATCGTCAATAAATAGGAAATATAGGATATATAATTTATTTACCAAAATTACGTAGCTTTGTCCTAAATAACGCACATTAATCAATGAATACAAAGTAAATATTACAATCTGGTGGAGTGTTGCTCCATGCGCGATCGGTTAGTTCGAACACCATGCACATGCGTTCAGATAATGATGCCAACTGGTGGAGTGTCACAATATGTCCTTACATGCCCGATCGATTAGTACGAACACCATGCACATGCGTTCTATGCCTGAAATAAAAATGTATATATTCATTTATCAAAAAATACATACATCTAAAATGCATATTTATTCTCTCAAAATGAACTATAACTGTACTTTGTCGGCGTAATATTTCATTTAATGTTTTCTATTACCCTTTATCCAATCAAAACCTTTATATTCCAGCAGACAATAAGAATATCTATTTGCTCTAGTTATATGCCACTTTCAGCAGATCTGTTCCTTTATTCGTATGAAGTATGAAGTAAGGTTTACACAATGACTAGCTCGGAAAAAGAGCAATCATTTAGCCTAGTCCATTAATTCTAGTTTCCATTATAAAGAAGTTCTTTCATTGAACAATCCCAAACCACTTTCATCTTATATACCCAAATGAACTCGAAATTAAATAAAAAGACCACTTTACACCAACATCAGCATCAAGCCTGTCTGAAAACAAACCTTTACGACAAAGGTTATGATATCTCCTTTCCAATAGGGTCTGTGAGTCTCGTCATGTGACCACCGAGAATGCACGATAAAATTGCAATTTGAAAACGTTTCCCGCCAAAACATGACGTTGCAGCATTATGACGTTAGAATTTGTGTTTGGAACGTCATATGTTTATGGTATAGAAATGCAACTTCCAAGTACAATTTATGTGCCCGGAAGTTCAAAAAATTAACGAGACTTACAGACACTAAAGTAGTTTCCCGTTTGAACAGTAATGTTTCCTCATCCAAAGCATAGCTCACTCTTTACTTGCATGCCTGTAGTTTGTTCGGTGATTTTGTTAAGAGAGCAAAAATACTGCTCCAAAAGCGTATACACCAAGGTTATGTTCAACAACTGTTGCAATGGTCAGTGAAGATGCTCGATAGTCTGCACAATGATTAGGCAAATGAGAATCAACATTTTTGAGTCGAGCCAGACTTTGTAACCAGACTGACAAATATCGACTATGACAAAATAACACTTTCAAATGACAGTGTGGAGGGTTTCGTGCGTAGAGCAGATCATTCTTACCCTCCTATTTTGCTTTGTTTTTTCTGTTCCGTTTGAGTACTACTCAACTTTTCTCTTGTTTTTATTTTGTGTTCTCTCCTTATTCTTTTCACCCTTTTCTTGTCCGTATAGGTTTTTGACTTGATATAAAACAATTACTTTAGGATCGAAATACTATGTGTCTAGACTTCAATAGATTCTTGTGAAAAATTTCATCAAATGAAATACTATTGATGTTCAAAGCCTTTAATGGAATATAAAATCAGTGTTATTGTTTGGAGTGAGGAACAAAAGGCTCTATACACAATGGCAGTAGAAGGTCGAAAATATTTGAATTCACGAATTAAAATCCAGGCCCCAATGGTCATATTATACTTTTTATGATGCATTGTTACTTTGTTGGTTTTCCAAGTTTTTTTTTTTCTTTTTTTTTAATAATCAAAATTGTGATTTGTTTAAATAGGTTTAGTCTATATAAATCATTCAGTACAAACAAGTGTTAAGAATGAAACATATTAAAGAATACCTTTCATTCCTATAATTTAATGAAAATATTAAGTAATTCATTACACTGAAATATCAGCCACTGATGTTTCCTGCACTGTTCCACACTGTTGATTCATTCCATTTCTAGAAATTCTACTGTAAGAATACTGAGACGACGGTCGATCTCTGTAGGTACCAGTGCCGAAAAGACTCGCCTTCGAATTGAATTCTTTCTTAAAACAGCATTTAAGCAATGTTCGTTTTGATGCTTGTCTAAATTTCTTAGACATTAAGTTGTACAGTATTGGATTGACGGTTGCGCTAACAAAATAAAGCACTCCTGAAAATAACAGTAAAATTGTAAGAGTCATTCTGCAGTCAAAGGTAATATAATTCATATAGAGATATAAAGTCCTCTCCTACTGTCAACTAGTTTGTACATCTGATTATGGATTACTATAACAATTATTGATAGGTAATAAGGAGAAGGACTAAGAATGGTGAAAATCTGCTCTAAAATTTTGGAAATCTAAATTTTCTTTTATACCTCTTTATAGATGAATAAAAATATTCTCAAACCCATTAACCTTCTTGAAACAGGATAAGGTACAGTATTGAATTGCTTTGCAACTGCTACATAATGTTTCGCATGAGATTTTTTCTTCTGCCTTTTTCAATTTTTTGGATTGAAGGATACCACCAATAATTATCTAGAATGATTTTTATGTCGAAATGAGGCAAAAATTTTTTAATGGAAAAAAACATGATTTCGCTCCAAATATTTCTATGGTAAAGTAAAATTCTAGTGTATTTGTCAGTCATTTGATATTATGGATCGATTTCTATTTTCGTGAACCTTGTCCTTTATCGTTCTTTTTGGTTAGATATATGCAGAAATAATGTTCGCTTTTGTTTCTTCATGTATATAGGTTAACACAAGTAAATTCTATAATACAAAAAATGGGAAACGTATGCTTTTCGCAAGACGTTTATCACAGATCACTGATATCAAATGTCCGAGTACTAATACGTAAAACCATAGAACCGTAATCAAAGTTCTATTCCATGACCAATTACTGACAGCTTAACACATATAATCTTTATATGAAATCTATAAATAACACGGTATGAAAAGTATAAACTCAAGTGTTATGTATTTTTCATTAAAACCATCATTACCCTAAATTTTATCCCAAAGGTATATTCAAAACAAGTGCAAATACGTCAATGACCTACTTTTGATAATCTAGCAAGTTGTGTAAGGTCTCCACTTTTAATTGAATGTGAATACAATTTAAAAATATAAAGTATCCAGCGTTTCAGTAATTGTTTTTAGACTTCTGTATTAGATATAAGGGTTGAAGCGTAAAACTTGGGGACGTTGTACACATCCCTTGACAATTTCTAGATTTTAGAGTTTCATTAATTTATATACGAATTGTACATCTTGGGTATTATGCATTTGCTGGAGTCTATATATGCTATTTTGCTGTAGTCAGAAAAATATCGGGTTTTCTTTACACTATATGCCAAAAGATATTTTCACATCTTATTTTTGTCGGATGTGAAAAGGATTCACTAGATTTACTCTGTCCTGTTTGTATCACGTTAGCAACCGAAGTCTGGTTGGATATCGATTTAAAACTCAATATATTTGAACTTTTTATCGCTATTCTAATTTATGGCTTATTATCAAAGTTATGGCTTAGTACCAAAGTAAAGCTTTCGAATTTTCGATTTTTTTACGAAGGAATTTTTTGAGATCGTTGCAATATGTTTTACTAGTTGTCTTAAGATGGGTTACTCCCCATGTCCAAAATTTTAAGATGTTACAGCAACAATTACAATAGATAATCTTGAGCAAAAATATCGATAGGTCAGTGTGCTCATTCACCAGCCCAGTAGCCAGTACTTCGGTGCTGACCCGAAAGCCGATTCTATTTTGAACCTTACAACATCTAAATTTTTGTGAATTTTGTTGAAAACTAAGGAGTATCTCCCTCATGCAAAGCTCTGTCCTTAGCTGATTTTGGCTTTACATTTAGATCATATTGGTTAGTTTTTAAATATATTTGAATTATGGTCTTCCAAACGTTTAGATTTTATCTGCACTGAAGAGACATAAGTTGTCGAAATGCGCATATGCAGAAATTAAATTCACAGTAAATTCGGTATTTAGTTATTTGGAGTTACAAGCGTTTGAAATGTTTGCGGGAAAGCGAACCCCTCTATATTTTCCACTGACATTGCATTGAGAATTTGTTCCTTTAAACCACCATGACAAAATACAAAGAATTTTATAATTGTTTGTCAGAAATCTTCTAGGGGTGTATTAAATCAAATTTTTAACAAATAAAGGGGGATCTGTGTTCAAATATTCTATTGCATTATAATGTAGAAAATTAGAGAAGTTCGAAAATCTGACACAGTCAAAAACTTGACGAGCGACACACCTTTAAGTTAATAAAATTGTCAAAAACAATGACAAATATGGTTGGAATACGGAATCTGGCAAACTTCGTTTATACGGATGATGCTACTACTAATAATATATTATTATTATTAGCAACCATATAATAACTATATCATTAAAATTATATTCCGTATGTCACTCGTATCAATTACTATTTTTGTATGCCAGCTGTGGTCCTTACACAATTAAAAGTTGACAATAGGACTAACCTGATATATAAAACAATGTAGTCTGAATTGTATGTAGTTGTGGTGTCCAGTCTGTAGGCGCTATATATAATGTCATCAACCTTTGTGCATGAAATGGTGCCCAGCAAAAGAAAAAAGCTATAACTACTGCAACTAGAAAAATAAACTTGCGTTATTATTACTTTATGCCAATTGTTCAAGTCATATGATATTTGAAGACTTTCAACTGTATTCTATACTCCTGAAAATGACAAGTTGCAGTCATCTCTGGGGAGAAACAGATAAATGTGAAAATGGCAAGAAATAAAAACATCGGCGTCACATTTGACGTGTCATATATTTCTTTCTTACTTTAATTTTTGAAAACAACGGCAGTAGAATACCGAAGGAACAAAGGGGTGAAATTCACAAGAATCGAAGTCCAAAGACAGGGCAAAAACGAGAACACAGAAAACAATGACGTTAGACACAAAAACAATGACGCCAGACAGACACAAAGCACAGAACCAGAAACCACAACATTCAGAACAAAGGCACTCACAGTGTGAACTCCAGNCAAATTGAGAGTGACAAGTTGCAGTCATCTCTGGGGAGAAACAGATAAATGTGAAAATGGTAAGAAATAAAACATCGGCGTCACATTTGACGTGTCATATATTTCTTTCTTACTTTAAATTTTTAAAAAATGACGTCAAATGAAACTGATCAAAGCATACAACATATTGTAAGAACAAGTATTTTTTAAAATATTTACATAATAACATCGTTTTCCTCGTTATGATTTAGCACGGTAGTTGTCAATAGACGCTTACAATGCAGTTATTATCCAAATTTTATGCATTTCCTTTCAAAAACTTATCAATCTGTTACAAATATGAAACACAGTGTACATAGCATCTCCTTTTCAGCGCGTACAAAAAGCTATGAATCGTAATAACTCATATTTCCTTAGTTCTTTGGCATAATTTATGCTTAAAAGAATACTACCTTTTTCCCAAACTTTTTTCGAAATTGCTTTCGGCTATTGTTTTGTTCACATTGGAAGGATATGGAGTAAATGCACATGAGACAAAGTCTCTACAAATACATGATTAAACCAAGAAATGGAACAACACTTTTATTCTTGTTCCTCATCTTGAAATTACCATTAGGCCTTCAACAATAAGCTATGCGTATTCTTGTGTATTGTTTCTTTTTTCTTCAAATAAAAAGTGAAACTTGTTTGGTCGAAAGGAAGTAATAAATTTGAAAATCCCAGCTTTACAACATGTGATCATCCTCATAGAAAGAGAAGATCGTACCAAATGTTTGGTATTCAATCCGCAAATTGCAGTTTATTTTTCTATAAACGTCTCTTGTCGATTAATTGGTCAGACAGGGTATCACTAGCGAGACCGATTTATTTTGTTAATATTTTGACTGTTGTCATTTGTAGCTTCCCCAGTTTTATAAATTAAACTTAATAAGAGTTATTTACTTACCTAACATTTTCAAAACAGACTTTCTTGCCTTTGTAGGATCATAAACATGATTATTGTTTCTACGTCTTACAGAGTTACTGGAATTAGCGCTCGTCTTTGAAAAATTTCTGTTGTCGCCTATCATGTCTGATCGATAAAGTGTAAGCCCAATCAGGACATACATTATGAGTATAATTGTCATTGGTAGCATAAAGAACACAAATGCAGATATCTGGAATATGTATTTGATCCGATCTTGGTACTCTGGAGCAATATAGCAAACTAAAGAGTCTCTTAAGGGTTCACCGGTAGTTGGATGTCTAAGGTAGAAGAAAGATTTGCCATACACAGCATAGGGCAAAGCAAAACATAACGAAGCAATCCAAACAACAAATATAACTTTCACTGACCTAGAAAGGTTTGAAAGGCTTTGAAATCTCATTGGATGGCAGATAGCAGCATACCGTTCTACTGTAAATGCTGTTATGGTTAAAACTGAAGCATATGCGGTTCCTTCTTGAACGTACGTTTTTAATAGGCAGAAAACATTTCCAAATCTGTATGGGTACGCTTCCCAAATACTGTACACTTCTGAAGGCCAAGCTGAAAGAAAATAATAATTGTATTTAACTATGCAATATATTTTATAACGTTACCTTTATAACATTTTTTTATCCGAGCTATACCAGAATCTGAATTGGTTCAGGTTAAAAAAACAACGGCAGTAGAATACCGAAGGAACAAAGGGGTGAAATTCACAAAAATCGAAGTCCAAAGACAGGGCAAAAACGAGAACACAGAAAACAATGACGTTAGACACAAAAACAATGACGCCAATCGCATTATCAATACTTCCATTTTTTGGTTAGGTAAAAATAATGAGAAGTTGTCCTCTACGTATTCCTTCATATCATCCGATAAAATCAGTCCCGCCTTTTCTTTTTGTGGGGATTAAAACGGCCAAAGTTAGTACTGGCAGACGGAGACGCAACACTTACGTTAGAGTTCTCTGAACGAAAAGTCTGTCTCGATATAGTTTCACTAATAACAGACCTTGCATCTTTAGCAATATTAGCTGTATCCGAATCCTTGTTGGATTTTGAATCGGAACTGAGTGTGTGGTATTTCGCCGAACTCGATCACTGCTTAGTTACTCGACAACAGAAAATTTCAAGGGATTATGTCTACCGAATTGTCCAAACGCGTCCCCAGGTAGGTTACACCGATCTATAAAAAGAGTGATCCTTTCCTAAAAAACAATTACAGACCTGTCAGCATTCTCCCTATTCCCTCTAAATTTTTTGAAAAAGTGCTGGCAGAACAATTATCCGAATTCTTTGAAAACATTTTTGATAAATTTCTTTGTGCATTTAGGAATGGACATGGCTGTCAAACAACACTGCTTAAACTTTTGGAAGATTGGAAATTAGCTTTGGAACGAGATGAATATTTGGCTGCTATTCTTATGGACTTATCAAAAGCGTTTGACTACCTCCCCCATGATAAACTGATCTGTAAGCTGTCCTCCTATGGCCTGTCTGGGGAAGCATGCAACTTATTAATGTCTTATTTAACTCGAAGAAAACAACAAATAAAAATAGGTGGTATTGTAAGCCAGTGGGCAGATATACAAAAAGGTGTACCCCAAGGCTCCATCTTGGGCCCTTACTTTTTAATATTTTTATTAAATGATATTTTTTTTATTTTATAGATAAAGGTGATTTGTATAACTATGCAGATGACAATACCTTGTCATACTGTTCTCCAAATTTTGATAATTTAATTAATGTTTTAGAAGATGAAAGTAAAATATTAATAGATTGGTTTCATGTCAACTGTATGCAGGCTAACCCTGAAAAGTTTCAGGCGATTGCCATAGGGAAAAAAAACAGCACAAAAATCTCCGTCTTTTAATATTGGTGATAGTAGTATTACATGTGATGAAACAGTTAAGCTCTTAGGTGTTGACATTGATTTTATGTTAAATTTTAATAACCATATTAAGTCTATCTGTAAAAAAGCTGTACAGCAACTGAATATTTTGAAAAGAATTGGTAAAAATTTGTGTAAATTAAGTAGGCTTACTATTTTTCATACATTCATACTGTCTAATTTTAATTTTTGTCCCCTTTCTTGGCACTTTTGCTCAGTTGCTAATACAAAGAAAATAGAAAAAATCCAGGAGAGAGCATTAAGGTATGTGTATTTTGATTACAATTCTTCATATGAAGAACTTCTCATTAAGGCAAAAATGCCATCTCTTCATATGAGATGTATCAGAGTCATGGCTTTGGAAACTTTTAAAATTTTACATGACCTAGCACCACCTGTATTATCTGACCTAATAAATAAACAGAATCATAAATATAATTTCAGGTACAGCAATTTACTGCAGATCCCTCATGTAAAAACAACAAGGTATGGTAAACAATCTTTTAGGTACGCTGCCCCAGTACTCTGGAATTCCTTGCCTGAGGAGATAAGGAGCTGTTCCAATTTCAACCAATTCAAAACTATGATTTCGAGGTGGGAGGGACAATCCTGTTTTTGTAGTGCATGTAAATATTAAATAACTTGGAGCAGCGTGCCTAAAGCCATATCGTTTTTATTTTGTTTGCTCTTTTATTATTTATCTGCTAAATGTTTTTATTTGCTTGTCTCAGCTATGTTTTTAGCCATACATGTTTCTTTTTATTTCAACTTTAGTGCTTTTTATGTGCTTGATAAATTTTCTATTTATTTTTGCCTACTTGTTGAATGTGGACACTTATGTGGTATCACGAAGCAATGTAATGTGTAATGATATTTATGTCTTATAACATACGTGTAATATGTGTTTGTATTGTTTTATATACGTCTCTGCTTGATATCTGTTTTATGTCTTGTATTATTATATATCTATGTATGCATGCACTGTATATTTGTCGCACTTAATGTCGGTTCAAAAGCTCTTCATGCACTGTATATTTGTCGCACTTAATGTCGGTTCAAAAGCTCTGTAAGAGCTTATGTTATATTGTTATTTAACTTGCCGACTTTAAATAAAGTTTATTTGATTTGATTGATTTGATTTGATTTGATAGTGGTTAGGGAATGCCCTGTGTCCCAAATTTATTGTCTAACGATATTATCCATTGGACAGGTGTAGCATATAGAGTTGACACATAATTCAGACCACTATATATGTGATATCGCATTCATTGTCGAAAATCCTCTCTGCTGTACACGATACTTCATTGTAGTTCATCAGCCCTGGGCTTCTAACATTAGTTACTTCGGTACAACCCTAGATTAAACCCGCGGTTACCGAAAGTTTTATATAGACTAGGTGGCCGAGTGGTCTTTTGCGCTGGACGGAGTGCTGGCGGTGTTGCAATGGATGTCACAACATCAATGATTCGAGTCCCGCTCAGAGAACTTCCTAAAATATGCTGATTCCAATTTGCAGCTCATATAACTCTGGGCTGGTGTTTTCGATGAAAGGACAGACTGACTGAGAGTAATATAGAAGACAAAATTCCTGACCCGACCGAATTCTTCCATTGTGATTGGCAATAGAGACTATATTTGTTGACCCTGCCTCAGCGGGAGATTTCTTCAAAACAGATTTATTTCACACAATCGCATAGTCTCCCGGCCTGGAGACACATATCTACGGCTTTTCTGGAAATCTCCATCAGTAATATTTTGTCAAAGAAGAATTTTTGCCGTTGCTATATTCGGGGTATTTTAACATTTTAATCGAGGTTAGACAGCTGAATGATTTTATAAGTTTCCCTAGACTTATGGCAGCTTGCAAGATTAACCCTTGACCGTTAACGGAAGGATTGTGACGTCAAATCGTTGAGTATTTTTTTCAGATTTGAATCATTTGTTTTCGTTCATGTAATTTGAAAGGATGCCTGAAAATTCGGGAAAAACAAAAAGATGATATACAGGACCTGCCAGAAAATATTCTTTCAAATTTTAACCTGATTGGTCTACTCATGACTGCCCAAAATCTGGCGACTATTATTCTATCGGCCACCATGTAATTCTGGTTTTAGTATAACACATGGTTGATCAATAATATCAAACGGTCCATAATTAGGTCATCCACAAAGAGGCGGTCGCGGCTACACAAGACAATAAGCGAATTACCAGCTTCATCCTCTAAACTTTCAATAAAGTTAAAAATTGAACATAATGTGTTTTTTTCTTAAAGCAGATCCCTTTTTTTCAACCTGTTAAAGAAATGTTTCTAGAAGCAGATACTTTTTCCTGTTAGACATAAAATTGCTCTATTTTCTTACCTCGAGACAGATGTGGTTAAAATGGCAAGAAACAAGCATTTATAATAAATATATGTGATGAAAGTAATGGCAGATAATACAAATTTGAGATACTTCAGCGCTATTTTGATATGGTAAGCAGGTCAATCAACACAATGCATACTTTTTTAAATCCCAGTTTGGCAACATAAGTACAAGACAAAACTTTTATGACGCTTTGGGCAAATCTTCAAGGTATCTGTATAATATTATTTGCTTTAAAACCTGAAAGGTTTTATTGTCATTTTTTTTATTTTCCCATTATTTAAATTTTATACAGATCATGAAGACCACCACAGGAAAATGCCATTGTCTATTGTTGTAACAACTGTACCGTGGCAAGAAAAACGAGTAGTGGAGGCGCAACCTACAGTATTTGATGTGGTCTGTACAAATGCTGTATCTGCTACTTGGCAAATCTATGACTCAAGGCTGTAGATAACACAACATCTACCTTTACTTCAACAGAAAAGAAAATTGCCAAGAGTGCTTTAAAGTTACTGATACAGAACCAATTAATATCATTAAACATGCTGAAACAAGTGTTTTCTTATAGCATTTTTTTTCGTTCCATTTCTTTACCTGATTAAAGAAAAATGAATAATGACACCGGTTAATTATAGCTTTTTTAATGTTTAGTTTGTGGTCACTGCAAACTATGTAACTATTTTACCAAAAAAAACGAGATCAAATCCAATCCCGGCACCCCAATTCGAGTTCACTAAGTGTTTCGAACTCCTATTTCGACTAAATAGACTTTTGCTAATTGGCCGTGGCCATGATCATCATCAGGAGCCCAAGCCAAATTGCTATAAAGTAGTAAGATCTGACAAGTAATAATATATTATGAAGATCGTCATAAAAGGACACCTCATCATTAGGAAGCTTTTGTCACCTTACTATCTTCTTAGATTAGTCTGATTCTACAGTGAGAAACCTGGCAATTCTTGTTGACAACATTTCAGGTAAGTGTATTATTGTGGACTTAACCACTACTATTACATTTCACATTTTCTTTATGCTACATATTCAGGATGATGCAACCAAGGTTGGAATCGCCCATAAACATATGCTTTTCACAAGTCAGATCTTATAAGTGTCCAAAATGTGGCAGAGGTCCTGTATGAAATAAGAGGCAATCGATTTCAGGGTGACAATGTTGCTGCAGGGAAGAAATATAGAAAGTACATACGTTTTCAAATTAATGACTTCAGATCTTTCATCTTCGATAAAATTTTCGGGTATGCAGAATAATCCGTTTCATATTTTATTTCCTATTTATGTTCACAATATTTTTTAGTCATAATACATCTCATAATTATCAAATACATTTTTCCAAATACATATTTTAATACAGAAATGTGTGCATTGCTCTCACCAGAAAAACGCTGACTAAACTCCCTCCGAGGATTCAACATTACCAAACGTGAGACTGCTCAACCCAAAACTGAACGGAAAGCTGCCATCAACATGTGTTAAGTACATATGAATAAACACGAAACATTTATGTAATTGTATGTTTGCAATTCATATGTTACAGTAATTCAAGTATTTTGCTAGTTATTATTCACTTGAATTAATAACTTTCATTTCTTTAATGACCCAGTAAACACGTTCCCATCGATTACTGGAACTGACCAAACAGGCCAGCTGTGTGCAGTACAACTTAAGCCGCTTTATAAAATTACACCATTTACTGATCTACAATGAATTGATGATGCATGGGATTAACAATTTCAGGGTCTAATTGGAGAAATTGAAATCCGATTTAAACTTACACGTACAGATTTGAATCACTTTCAAAGTTTGAAAAAAGCCAGATCTGTTATTCCGACTAGCTTTACATATATAGTAAAGCAGG
>MJUU01046352.1:31669-54407 GCA_002080025.1 Modiolus philippinarum | reverse complement strand
CCAAAAAGGTAAAAAAAGTGAATAAATCAATGGAAACAAACCACTGTTCAGAACACCCTTGTATTGCAGTTCAAACCATTAAGATTTAATATCATTATTCATGCTTACTTTCACACATGCTTATTCTACAGCATTTTGCATTCGAAATAATTTCATATTAAATACAAATTTAATTAGAGCTAATCTTGCATACCAAAATCAAGTCATGAACGGACCAAATAATACGAGGAAACATGGTATCTTTGATGACAACTAGACGGAAAACGGGACGGTAAAAATTTTTGAAAATTGCTCAAAGTCGGAATGAACATGTGTAGTTTTAATGCTTAAAATATTCAAAAAATTAAACGAGTAGAAAATTTAGGCCTACCCTGGTCTATTCCCTTAAATTTGACCTAAAACAGATGGCAAAAGGTACATTTTCTGCAATCAATATCATATCGATCGATGCTCATAATTATGAAGCTTCCCGTAATTTTACTATAAACATATGCCGGATGGGACATTTTTTGCAGTTGATAGAACAATGATGCTTTCAATGATGCAATTTCCTGTATTTTGACTGAAATGATATGGAAAAGGTAAAAATTTCTATTTTCGATTTTATACCGGTGCCCGCAATTATGAAACTTCCTGCAATTTTACTAAAAACATATGGAAAAAGGTATATCATTAGCAATCGATATAATATTGATGCCTTCACTTATGAATCTTCCTGTAATTTTACTATAGACATATGGCAATAGGGACATTTTCTGCAATCGATATAATAAAAATGCACGCAATCATGAAACTTTCTGTAATTTGACTAAAAAGCTAAAGAATAAGAAACAATTTGTGTACGATACAGTATGATGCACACTGATCATGAAACTTCCTGTAATTAAACAACAGACATATGGCAAAGGGGACATTTTCTGAAATCGATAGAATAATGATGCCCGCAATCATGAAACTATCTGAAATTGTATTAGGCCTAAATTCATATGGCAAAAGGTACCATTTCTGCAATTGATATAATAATGATACCCGAATCATGAAACTACCTGTAATTGTACAAAAAAAATATGGCAAACTGGACATTTTCTACAATCTATATAATATCGATGCTCGCACTGATGAAACCTCGTGTAATTTGACTTCAGGAGGTAGACCTGGGTTAAGGGACATAACTTCAAAAAAAAATACTATAAGCCTCAAAGTGACAAAGATGATTTTTTTTCACACCATTGCTTAAAAATTATCGATGAAATTTGACTGTGTCAAATGTCTTCCAGATTTAAGAGTTATCTCCCTTAACCTAGGTCTACTACTAGTACCTTAAAACAAATGACAAAGAGGACAATTGTTGTATTCGACATTATGCCGATGCCCGAAATGATGAAACTTTCTTAAATTTTCCTGTATTTTGACTAAAAAGATATGGCAAAGACGACAATTTATGTATTCGATATTAAATCGATGCCTCGCAATCATGAAATTTTCTGTAATTTTACTAAAAACGTATGGAAAAAGGACATTTTCTACATCGATTTAATATCGAAACCTGCAATCATAAACTTCCTGTGATTTGACTAAAAAAACAAACGGGAAGAGGGACAATATCTGTATTCGATACAATTACGATGCTCTACTACACGTATCATCCCTTTTAGAACTGCTCTATTGTATGACCACTTTATGGACTGTTCTAAGTTAATTTAGAGCTGTGAAAATTTTATGACCACAATTTTTAGAACAGTTCCCTGTAGAACCAATTAAAACCGGTTTAAGAGATGCTCTAAGTAAACTTCAAGTTAAGTTAGAGCTGCTTCAAAATTAACTTGGACGAGAGGTTTTTTTTTAATCCAAATGTTTACTGATCTTTTGTACTAATTTGTACATTAACTGTGCATGTATACTTGACATTCTACTTTGATTTTATACAAATTCAAAATGTAGCAATGAAAAAAGGTTTAATTAAATATTTGCAGTTGAAATAACTGGAACTATTTTGCAACTAATGTAAACAATCCAAAAATACTTCTACCTCTTCTAAACAAGAGTTAGGATTCCCTTGTTCTATGTTTAGTACGTACCCGCCTGCTTTAGGACGTAAAGGGTGAAAATAATTACTTCGTATTTCATAAATAAACAGAAGAAAGATATCTTGTCCACATTCTAAAAGTTTTTTTTTAATTCTTATCAATTAAGACTATATATAGAGTGTGTATGAAACAGTAAAATATGTCCGGTAGTAATATTTGTCCTTGGGACAATCTTTCCTAGGAAAAATTGTCCATGTGAAATTATCTACTAGGAAATTAAGTCTGAGGACAGTTTTAACTAGGATTACATGTATCTGTCCACCTTTAGTAAAATATGTCCAACCATTATTTTCCTGAATGCTGGACATATTTTACTACAGGATTACAAATTTTACTGGTTGAAAAAATGTCCTTAGGCTTAATTTCCTACTAGATATTTTCACATGGACAATTTTTCTTAGGAAAAGCACAGCATGATACGACCACAGCATGTCGACTACTGAAATTTGAACAACACATTTATCAGCTGGACACAAACTGGGGGAAATAAAAATCAGCCCTTTTGATCCCTTGTTGATCGGAAATGCAAGAGCTACACAAAATCTGTTGAGTACCAACAAAAATCCCATTAAAATCAGGTGGAAAACATTTCAGTTTATTTGGAAACTGCAATTTTGGCCTTGTTTGGCCAATTTTTCCTCAGAAATAGTAAAAGATAATTCAGATCTGTCACATACTATAAAATTTACACCTTATCATTTAAATCAACTTACTTACTATCCAAAATAGTTAAAATAAAGGAAAACACCAAACAAGACAATATAATATAGTAAATTAAGTCCATGGACAATATTTACTAGAAAATGTAGTCCTTATATAATATTTTCTAGTGAAATAGGTCCATTCACACGTTACTTAATATACATGTAGACATCAAGATGACAAACAACAATAAAGGCGTTGTTCCATTGCTTAGTTTTCCCATGTAAATGTAGATACTTTGTCTCATGTGAATTTACTAAATATCCCTTCATTGCTTATTCTACGTAGAAAGGGACAACAGTATCTAGTAAATTGTGTCCATGGACAATATTTACTAAGATGAATAAGTCCATATGTAATATACATATATATTTGTTAAAGCAATCATATTTATTGTCTACATTCATAATATTAATAGAGAAAAGATAAATAATATATTTGTATTTCAAGTGATCATGGACAATATGTACTAAGGAAAATATTTCCATCACTTTTTATGACCAACCTAATACATTTTAGATCATTTTAATTATAAAAACTTAATTCAATGGTATTATAGAAAATGATATAAAATTGATTTTATGTTATACAAATTCAGGTACAAATTGATTTCTTTAAAACCTTAGACTTCTTGAGTGATCAATTTTTCCTAGTTAAAGAGGTCCTGGTACTTACTTTACTTAAAACGGATATATTTTACTAGTAAAATCTGTAACCATGGACTAAATTTCCTAGGAAAGTATGTCCACCTGGACATATTTTACCAGGTCAAATTGATCACTTACATGTAAATGTATGTGTTTTTAAGCATTCTCAACGGACACCTAGCCGAATCTTATTCTGGTCTCCATAATGTTGGAATAATAGTATTATGAAGATCCTATCCCGAGTCAGGATAAAAAAAAAACATCAGAAATCTCATTTACTCTATTACTCTAACCAGGGAATTCAAGACCTATCATCAATTATATTCATAATGAAAATTTAAACGAGAAATTAAAGGTACATTAAAGATTACATACGTTCACGAAAGTTCAATTGTCAGGGGAGTATGGCTGATAATAAAACTAGTGATCTACCTCAGAATATCATGCGTTGTTTAGTACATCACAATCAATTTCATGCAAAATTTCTTTGATAATGAATGACAAAATGAAAAACAAAAACAGTTGGAATAAGTACAAGTATGATAAAACGTAAACAACAAAATTCAAATTCTTTTTTTAGTGTTCTAATCAATCATTTCCAATTTAAAATTAGCCTGTTTAATCACTACTGATTTCAAAATAGAATTTTTTATAACATTAAGAAAATATATGAAACGCTACAATCAATAGTAAATTGTGATTGAACATATCACATATAAAGCTTTTGCTATTTATAGTTTTCATAACGAGAAAGAATTGTATATCGATGGATATCAACTAGAGTTATGTAATTTCAAAATATAATAATCGAGCCTTTGGCGAGTTTATTATATTTGAAATTACATAACGAGAGTTGATATCCAGCGATATACAATTTTTTCGAGTTGTTAAAACTATTTCTCTTTAGTCTGGGATCCTGACTCAATATTCTCTTTACCGTAAGCGGCTTCCGGTTCGAATATAGAGTCAGGTCACCAGCATTGAATCCGATTCAAATTTGAATCGGATTTAAACATTCGGAATGTCTCTAAATTTACATAGGATCTGACGTCATGTATTGTTATTCCGAAATATAGGTACGTGACGTAATATCCGGTGTTAATGTAAACAAACACAGCTGATTGAGATGAACTTGGTTTTAAAATGGATTTCGGTGATACTTATTGCATTATCTTAGAAAAAAAACGATTCAATAGCTGTACAAGAAAAGCAGTCGGCTATTTTATTTAAACCATATACAGTCTATCTTAATGCAGTGAAAGAAACGCGCGAAATGCAATTTCACTTTTTTGTAATCAAGATGGCGATTTATACAGCCAATCAAATTTGGTAAGGGATTGCTGATGACCTGGGGTTATATTTGAAGTGAAGCTTGCGTAAGGGAAAATATTTTCCCAGGGTACCAGGTTATATTTCTCTTATGATTTTCATAATATTCAGTGCCGAACTGCTGTTTTTATTTCAAACAACAACACCGTTGCTAGGTAACGTTAATCACGGCCAACGAGATTTCACAGTGGTCAAATAAAAACGTCGAAAAAATAATAGCACATCACGCGTGATGTGTTATTACTTGACGCTCGACCAATGAAATTCCTGTTAAAGCGATTCAACAATTTCATATCTAACTCCAGCTTCAAAGTCTCGTTATGTAACACAAATAACTATTCGTGCAAGGAAAAAATAATAAGCGTGCATCATAAGAGAAATATGGAATAATACATGGCAAAATCCGTAAACATATGATAAATATGAAATATCTTGATAGAAAATGAGGAGTAGTTCATATACCAGATAACGTAGATCTAAATCTTAAACTTATCATATTAAGCCCACTCTAGTCTAATAGTCACAGTTCTGTATCAATTGCTTTTTATGTACCATGTACAGACATGAAAAACATTTTTATTTCGTTCATGTCAATAGCCTATTATGCTTCAACATATAAAATAAACTGTTCAAGTTCTTTGTAAATACCCGTAGTAGATGACACATTAATGAGATGGCGTTTTGTGTTGTTCTTGCTTTCCTTTTATTTTATTTTCTATAAAATATGGTATTTCAATTGTGAATTTTCCGGTCATTACGCGATTAATTGCATGGTTTAAAGGCAGTTAAAACCATCAAAACACAAGAATAACAGGTTTGTATTTATCCTTTGACATAGTAAAATTCAACTATATCATGGGTACAACTGCAAATGAAAATAATGCTATATGTAATAAATTTATTTTGCTTAAAATACAGAAAAATACCGAAGTTACATAAAAACAGTAAATTTGGTTATGCTGTACACGTGTTCCAAGGAGTAACATCTAGAAAAACTCGGGAGCATCTTCCTCTTGTGATCTGCACTGAGGATACATTTTAGTTGTCGAGATGACCGTATGTAAAAACTAAATTTAAAGCAACTTCGGAATTTTGTTATTCAATACAGATCAATAGTTATATATTTTACATATAAACACGACGACAAACTTGAGTGACTTATAATTTTCTCGGGATAAGCAATAAAATCTGCTATTCGAAATAATAAGGTATCAAATAATGAGATTTGCACACTGTCAGCTGATAAAATAAAATGCCAAAATTTGAAAGTATGACAGTGTATCAATGTGAAAAAGTATCTGGAGGACAAGAAGATAGAGAGTACAGGGAAAATTGTCGGACTCAACACTGCAGGAGGGATAAATTCCAGTCTTAAACAAACAAGGAAGGGATGGATATTGGGGAAAAGTCTCTATAAATATACGAAAAAAGCAAAGCAATGGAATAACGCTTTTATCGTTGTTCACCATCTGAAGTCACCATGAGATCTTTAATAATTAGTTGTACTCATACCGAAAGATGGCCTCTAGCACCGTTTTGATGTCCAATATGGTATATAAATTGACGAAGAACGTTAATTGTAGCAATACAAGTATTTTTCCCAGTTGCTTAACCCGATGATTGGTTGATGAAATCTCATTACGGCAGAATATAAATAACTTAATATCGAAAAACTGTAAATTTAGTTTCTGAAGATGATCATTTCTACAACTTATGATTCTTAAGTGTGGATCATGTCATTTCTACAAATTATGATTCTTAAGTGTGGATCAAATCAAAACAAACCGACAGATGTATGAAAAAAATATTAGACAACAAGTTACAAATAGGATCTAAATGAGAGCTTTGCACGAATCTGGTTTTCAACAAAATTTTCTAATATTTAGATATTGCATGTCAGGTCCAGATAAATTCTGTTTTTAGGCCAGCACCGAAACACTAACTATTACGTTACTCTGGGACCAGGCATAGGTGTCGACCAGTGATAATAAATAAAATAAGCAAAAAAATACCGAAGATATTTTAATTTAGTGGCAGCAGACGGTCATTTTTCTGCAAGATGTTTGAAATCATTCGAATTGGTTATCGGCATAATGTTGAAATACTGAAAAATGTATTCTTATGTCTTAAGATAAACAATATTCATGAATGCTACTTGTAATAATTTGCACCTCTAGTCGGAATGAGAACAAGCTACTTACAAAAAACATTTTGGAACATGTCGTTTTTTATAGCTTTCCTCCTTGCTGTTGATAAGCATGAAGGCCACTAAGGTAATAATTTCATCAATGCCTTCCGATAAAACGTATTAAAACCTCCTGTTGGGTATAAACATATGTGTTATTTGTTTCAACCTTATGTATGGGGAGATCAAAAACATTCCATAAAGTACAATCGTTTGGGGTAAGGGAAAATTATATTTGTGAATGTAAACAAACTCAACTTTGTAACTTATTGTCTTCCAAAAACTATTTTCTAATTCGGTATTTAGTTATTTTGATGAATAAATGATCAAATTAATGGACAGAAGTAAATACAACAGTTATTTACTTTTATGAACGATATCCATTGTAATTACTTCTTATTATTAGACAGTCGTCGAAGAGAAATAATTGTTAAATAATTCTAAAATATGTGCCGAATGTTGTAATTTGGCTACAAATTGATGTTTTTCCTTTGCTATTAAAGTGTATTCTTGACCATTAAAGCGATGTTGCTCTATACTACATAACAACTAGTCTACATTAGTCTTCGTGTATATTTCAATATACAAGGTTTCAATGACACGATGATGTAATCGACATAAGTCTTTACATTAAATATATGTTGCATCATTATGTTCAGGAAATGTTACAATCAGTCAAGAAACATTTGTAAGAACGCAATAAATATAGGTTAACGACCACAACGTTTTCTTTTAATTCGTACAATATTTAATCATATAAGCCTTCTAAGAGTAATATGACTGCATTCCATTTGTTTCTGTTTTCTGTGCACTTTTAAAACCTTTTATGGGTTCATGCATCGCGTTCGGAACAGAAAACCAATTTGATTAAACAAGGTACCTATGTGATGATTAAAAAATAGATGGTATTGAGTTAAGGCACATGAAAAATTCATAGCAATGAAAATTATTTCTGTTATTAATTTTGAAGTAATAGAAAGACCTTAAACATGATAATAGTATCAAAAACAGTGCCAAACTATTGCTTTTTATATTTTGTTATATTCCTTCTGTCATTGTTCGTATGCCGAGTCATCTGATTATTTTTTTTTATTATTGATACGATTTTGGCAACAGATACACTCTATTCCGCTTCATACACACCTTTTGTTATACATTGACGGACATGAACATATAGGTTATATGACAAATATGATGATTTTGACTTCCAAATTGTGAACTTTCCCTTTCTCAGCAGCAATATACCTACCTCCTCAGCACATGGAGTGTATATTTCACAATCAATTCGTTACTGTAGAGTTTGTAGTTCATGCAGAGACTTTTTGGAAAGAGCAAAAGCACTGTCATAAAAACTGCTGAGTCGGGTCTATGTTCAGCTATTGTTACTTTCATCCGTTCAGAAATTTTATGGCCGTCACCACGACACCATAGATAGATATGAAATGACATTTTCAGCTAGATTACGTCTTCCCCGATTTGACATTATCGATTCTGAATTTACCCTTGATTGACCCACTGACAGTGTGACAGGTGCTGTAAACGGAGCAGGACATGCTTACCCTTCCGGAGCACCCGATGTCACTCTTTAAGAGTTCACACTGTTAGTGCCATGGTTTTTATTGTCGTATTTGTAGTTTTTGTGTTTTGTGGTTGTATAGCATCTTTAGTCTTCCGTCTTCTGGTGTTCTTACATTTGCCTGGTCTCTGGCCTTTAATCTATGTAATCTTGTTCTTTGTTCATTCGGTATTCTACTGACGTTGTTTTTGCTAAAAACATAAGTAAAATCAGTACAAAAATGATTGGTGAATATAGTATGGACAAGCTAAATCAGATATCAAAATTACTTAAAATATCCTTCTATATGTACATGTATGAAAGCAAATTCTAAACAATGTCTTTCAACAACAGCATATGAGCATGATTTTTAATTTTTTCCCCTTGTATTTAAGTTCAGTTTCTATAATAGACTAGAGGGTGAAATGACCCACACAAGGTACATATTTTAAAAGTGGTTTCTTAGTAATGATGTTTGTGTCTGTTAGACACATATGATGCCCCTGCAAACTATATTTTGGCAGTGTACCCTCCATGTCGAAATCGCAAAAAAAAATTAAAAAGAAACGACAAAGTTCACCAATGTAATTTTTTTTTCAAAAATATGCACTAAAATTAAAATTAATACTAAAATTAATACTAAAAATTACATCTGTAATTTATCATATGCAATACAAAGACCCCTCCTTAAGCAGATGCACTGGGAGTCGCATATACAGAAGATTAAATGTGGACAATCTATACATTGGTGCAAAATAATACCAATTTCTTAGATATGGTGTACTTGTACACGAGATATAAGCTCATGTGTACTCTTTGTTATAACTATTATCCAAATTTACGCAAATTCTAAAACTATGCTTTAACTCGATCCTTCCATCGCAGTTTTGTCCTTAGCCATATTTGATATTACTGATTATTCGTATTTCGTTTGATTTTATGCATTTTTTTTTACATTTTTTTAATCATGGATTTCCTATGTTTGGGTTCTAGTGCTGCTGATGAGGAATTAATTTCCGAAATGACCATACAGCTCATTTAAATTAAATTGTGTTATGGTCTCATGTTCATTTACTCGATATTCTTTCGTAAAATATATCATGAATGATGAAAGTTATTGAGAAACGAGAGGTATAAAAGAAACTTTCTGCTTTAGAACATAGGATTATATAACAATTTTTTTTTTTTATACTAGTGCACGGCGTTAAATCAGGCCTTACTACAAACCTCGCCATGAAACACACTTCTCTGTGCGAGTTGCAGGTTCAAGTGTTTGGTGCAGTAAACGGAATATTTAGGAATTGAAACATTTGAATAGAATATCTGTGATGTGCATTGTTGTCTTACTTAGCCTGACCGATGCTTCCTTTTCATATTAATGTTACAATATATTACGCGAAAGGCGATTTTGTTAATGCAATCTCAAAATTACAAATTTGGCAAATAACCGCTTTGTGAGAAAGTTCTAGACAAATTAAGTTTCACTTACTCTAAATGTATTTTTTTACGAATTACACTGTTTTTCAGACACAGTTTACTGATTTGCTCATGAAGTACACGATCGATGAGCATGAAAATATGAATATGCACTTATAATTTTCATTTTTTTTGTGCAAATGGAGTTACGTTTGCCAAGTGGCCAATATATATATATAGAAACAGGCAACAGGAAAAAATGACAGTGTCTTATAGAACTATATGAAAACCGAGATTATCACTCAAACTACTACAAGGTATATATAAACAGGCATTATACGACAAGCATATAAGATGATTATTACCGATATCGATACATATTAACTTTAACCACCTGCGTCAATGTATTCATATTGCGTATACTTAATTTGTTTGACAGAAAATATGTGGATTTTTTATATATTATCTGTAATTAGATATAACTAACCACCAGAAACTAATAATAACAAGAACAAAGTCATGAAAAAAACTATTTTTATTTTAATTACTATTAATCCTAATAATCTGTATCAATTTTGACCAGGAATAGCAATGTTATTTACTCGTCCTGTGCTTCTGTGGTTTTCTTTACATTGTTAAAAAAATATCTAGAAGTGTAAAGCTTTGCTTGAAATTATGCAGAAATTAAATTTACAGTAAGTAAAAGCTTTGCATGAAATTATGCAGCAATTAAATTTACAGTAAATTCGGTATGTGTTGTTTGTTACTTGCAATATCTAAATTTTTGTAAATTTTGTTGAAAACTAAGGAGTATCGCACTCATGCAAAGCTCTGTCATTAGATGATTTTGGCTTTTGCATTTAGATCAAATTGGTTATTTGTTCTGTATCAGTTTTTAATGTCTTTGAGTTTAAAATCTTCCAAATGTTACATTAAATCTGCAATGAAGAGACATAAGTTGTCAAAATTGCCATATGCAGAAATTGAATTCACTGTAAGTTCGGTATTTGTTGTTTGAAACCAGAGTTTGTACTTCATATGATTCCTTTCTAACAATTGACTTGATGAGCGACATGTGTTCGTCGTTGTTCAATAGCTTAGGGCACAAGTGCTTTTGTCGGGCGATGGATGACTTTGCTAGTTGATTTTATGTTTGTTGACAATCCCGCATCCATCGGTTCAAAAAGCATGGATGTAACTTCGTTCCTGAGTTATTGAAGACTTCCGCTCAAACCTGTGCTAGGGGCCGTCTTGAATTTACTATGAGCAAAGTGCATTACTGAAGGCCTTATGGTGTCTTCAGATGAAGAACAACAATAAAAGGGTTGTTCCATTGCAGACTTTTTCTCTTGTGCATTTACTCTATATGCTTTCATTGTTTATTTACTATTTACTACCAATATTCCAACACCCCCGGCATATGATGGCGTCTACATTTCACAACTGATTTGCTATTGCCGTGCCTGTAGTTTGCGATTTTGCCAAATGAGTATAATAAATGAATCACAAAACTTTTACAGCGATGTTATGTTTAACCACTGTTGAAGTTTACGGTCGTCACATCTTCGCTAACCAAGGGTTACGATCCGCTCCTCTGATCCTACGATCGTAACCCTTGGCTAGCGAAGATGCGGTCGTCAAAGATTTTGGAAGATCTTTCTTGATTCTATTTCGGATACGAAAAAGATATTTTTGAGGTGATCAAAAGTTTTCTACCGAACTGACAAACGCCGACTACGACAAAACTGGATTTTTTCGGAGCCACGCGTGGAACAAGATCATACTTACTCTTCCGGTGCACTTGATATCTGTATTTTTTGAGTGAGTTTACACTGCAAGTGCTTTAATTGTGAAGCGTTCTTATTCATATTTGTTCACATCTTGTTTCAATTTATGTCAAATCTGATTTTTTGGTATTTTTATTACATTAGAATTGCCCCCTTTCTCCCTTTTGGCTTTGGTATTTGTTTACCTATGTATTATGGTCTAAAAAAAATTGGACTTTTATCTGCATTGGACAGACATCAGTTATCAAAATAGCTATCTACAGAACTGAAACTGCTGCATTTGAAATAATTGTTGAATGACTAAAACAAAAAGTTATTAGGAACAATACATTATGTTATCTGCAGAACTGAAACAACTGCAATAGAAATAATTGCTATTTAATAATTACATTGTGTTATTTTCGCGTTGGCTATTTTTGTGTAAAACATGACAGGAATATATTCGCTTTGTTTAAAATTCGCGATTTACTGTTTAATCCTATACATTCTCAGAGGGGACACTTAGCGATATATTATCAACCGCAAACATCGAGAAAATTAGATTTCCCGATATACGGTAGAACAAAAATTAACATTGCGACCAATGTTAAACGGAATGTGACCTTTTGAATTACAAGACATGCAAATTTTCGATTTAACTTTTATCACCGATTTTTTAAACACATTCAAAACTACATTTTCATCTATAGAACGAAATGTCCGACACCTGAATCGATTTTCAAAGTCTGCTGGTACATACGGATGCGCGTTAAGGGGAATGCCATGTTAATGAGGGTTGGTCAGGCCTTTTTGTGTAAATCCTGAATGCGAACCATTTATTGACAGAATGTGCGGAGTACAGTCACACTATAGTATAAAACCCCTTCCATTTCTCGACAAAAGGTTAGACTTTCTATTGTCAAATAGAAGGCTAAATTTCCTGCCCCTAGCAAATTATCCCCTTTTCTCGTGGCAACCAAAACTCGTTGCGTCGGCTGCTCTTTCTACCTTAATTTCTTTCATCTAATTGATTATTTGGTTCTCGTCCTGATACAGCTAAAATATTGCTCACTGAATGCAAAAACTCTGATTAATATAGTGAAATGTTGATTGATTGATTAGTTTAAGTTTTACGTCCAGTGAAGAAAACTTTGAAGCTATATTCAGACGAGAACAAATAATTCAAACCATACAAATTATATGTAAAAGAAGAAAGAAATGAAAGTGGGAGGGACAACGGTCCCAGCAGTGAGTAGTGATTGCTACTGGAAAAGGGGAGAATGGGTAGAGGCAGGAAATGTAGCCTTTTACACCGGCTGCTCTCATAAGCAAAATATATAAATGATCTTACACTGCATGGAGCGTGGTGTTTCTCCACACAATTTGTCTACAAGGGTTCGCAGCTAGGCTTTCTGTCTAATGACCCGACTACCCCGCAAAGACAGGACTTCCCCTTTCCAGTACCTGGGGACGCGCTCGTCAGCTCTGCAGACGGAACCCCTGAAAATCGATTCAGGTGTAGGGAGTAAAAACTATAAATCAAGAGGTATGCTCAACAATAGTTGAAATGAAATATCAAGCTTTCTTTTTCTCTCTGAACATAAAATTAGCCAATACGTTTACTTGTATATTATGAAAATTAATGGTTTCTCTATCTTGAAATTTTTCGCACAATATAATGTGACCAACTATAGGAATGACTTTGCCAACCATGCATCACTTTGCAATTTGACATTGAGGACTTACTTGCATTATTAGAAATAGCGCCAACAGTGTGCTACCAATTATTATAGAAAATTAAAATAAGTCAATTAATAACTAAATACCGAAGTGACTGAGAATTTATTTTCTACATAATATGCACATTTCGACAACTTATGTCTCATCAGTGCAGATCAAACCAATACATTTGGAAGTCCATTAACCGAAAAGCGTGTGAAAGCTGAGAGAAAACAAATTAATAGAAATGCAAAAACTGAGCTAAGGACAGAGGTATGCATGAGGATTAAATAATGCAAAACACGATTACAAAAATCGCTGGCAATACAGAACAAGATATATAGCATTTCGTAAACACAACCTCATTATTTCATACGATTAACTTAATCAATTTGTCGTTAAATAACAAAATACCAAAGTTACTGTCTGCATATGGCCACCTCCACAACTTTTGTCTCTTAAGTGCAGATGAAATCAAAATATTTGGAGAAAATAAACTCATAAATTCATATAGATCACACACAGATTAATCCAAAAGATCTAAATAGAAAGCCAAAATCAACATAGCACAGAACTATGCCAGAGGGAGATACTCCTAGTTAGTCTTAAGCAAAATTTTCTTGAAATTCCATATTGTAAAATTCCAGAAAATAATCGGTTTCGGGTCGGCACAACTACATGTTTGGTGAATACCCTCGAGAAAAAAAAGAGCACTACGTATATAAATGGAAGCTTTTTGCATACGGTCGACGCCCGTTTTGGTTATAAGATGTTGTGTAAGAGAGGCTTCAGATAGAGAAGAACGACAAAGCTTTATTTGGTATTGGCTTTATCATTCATAAAATTAAAATGATAATGTATATTTTAATTTTATAATTAACGGAAAGAAGCTAACGATACATCTATTTATGAATAAACTGGTGATGTGCCTTTTAGGGGCGCAATGGCTTTTAAAGTAACGATTACATTTTTTATATATATTTCGAGTCTACACATATCTTTTTTTCTAGGTTTATCTATTTATCAACTTAATCAGGTATTAATAAAAAAGTGACAGCTTGAAATACATTTTGTCATATTATCTTGACATACTATGAAAGATAGCCTAATTTTGACTTTTGTTAGTTGTCTGTAATGGAATAATTTCGCCATGGTTTGGCTTTGTAGTCTTATAAGGGACGCTTCAGTAAAATGTGAATGAAAACTTTATTTGTTTCTACGATTAAAAAATATGTAACTCATTACGCTCATCGAACATGTTCGGAAACATGTATGGCATCATTGCATTTTATGTCAAATTAATTAAATAATAAGAAAAACATTTGATAACATTTGATAACCTTAAATGAAATGCTTCAATGATATAGAACTGATAACGAACAAATCCACTGTTTAAACAAATGAAAAGGAAAATCAAGGATAAATAGAGTTACTAGCAAATAGCTTTGATTTTGTAATTTATTTAAACATCAAATATTGAGGATTTTATCATCAACCTGTCATTATATATACATTGTTACAATGTATTTAAAATTTACTTTTATTATTATTATTTTTTATATTGGTAAAAAATTCTAAAATTGTTTGCAAATATGAAATTTTACTCACCTATCAAAAGTGTCAACAGGTCCGAAACCGCTAAACTCATCAGGTAATAGTTCGTTGCTGTATGCATGTTACGATTTCTAGCAATCACTATACATGTACAAATATTTCCAACAGTTCCGGAAAGAAATATAGCGATGTATATAACATTTAGCACCACAAGTTGTGTTGTTGTTACGTATCGTTCTCCTAAATGTTGCTCTAAGTAAGTTGCAATATCGAGACTTTCGTTTGACGAATTGTTTGTATGGTTTGAGATATTCATGGTTTTTTAATTAGAAAAAATAAAAATCTGATGTGTATTTCAATTTTTTCGAATTCTATATTGTCTTTCAGTTATACCGTCTTTTATCTATATTTTCTTTTTCCTCTTACATTTAGTACTGTCCAGTAAAAATCCATTTCAACAGAGATAAATAAAGATACTTTCCCCCTCTTATGCAAACTTCAACTCTCTTATGTAAAAAAAATTACTGTTAACATAACTTATTTTAACACTGTCAAATGAAGCGCTATATTGGCAATAAATAAACAATATATGTATTGATTTTCGACTTTGATCTCTCTAGCAGTTTGTGAATGGAGTGTAATATACCTCATTGTAATATATAAACCTGCCTCCGATAACATCTGATTGATACAGACCAACTAAACAAATTTCCATCAAACAAATTACAGAGGATACTGATTGGCGAGTTTAATAACGATGTTGATTTCCACTCCTCGGCATGACCATCTGATTACACTGATCATACAAAATAGTATTGACGTTCTCAATGTTTGTTAGTTACTAGTTACATAATTTGAATCACAACATATCATACAATCATCTTAGATATTTCCACGTAGTAACAATTATTTCCCGTGTTTAACTTATATTTTCTACGTACGATATATACATACGATTTCAATTAAAACTTACATTAAAAGCGTGATGTCGTTAATCTTTCAGGCTACCTGTTGGATAGACTACTTTCAACAATATGTTATACCAAATTTCTTCCGTTATTTTTTCATTACAGATATTACTTTTTCGTAATTTTTTTTGTCAGCATTTTTAAAAAAAACGGTGATAATACCGTATAGCGGGTTATTTCCGCGAGGTTCTAATTTTCGGTATATTCGCGAGATTTACAGACGCGCGAAAATAAAATCTCGCCAAATTTAAGTGAGTATATTTTCATACATGCTTCTCCTTCAAACAATTTTCTGATCGCGATAATTGATGGCCGCTAAAATCAAATACTCCTACTTGGGGAACGATTCGCGAAATTTCGCAACCGCGAAAATTACCCGCTATACGGTAATAAGCGGCTCATATGTATACTGGCTTATTACAATTAATTTAACTAGTTTACATTTGTTGTCTTTTCGGACGAGCAGCTCAATATGTTTCTGTAGATATGAAAAAAAAATAGAATTTTGAATTTGGAAGCTACTTAATTCATACAATTTTTTTAATGACTTGCACGGGTCACTGATCAAAATGCAGGATATTCTTTTTTGTTTTTGTTTTTATTCTTACATATCAAATAGATCCGTGGCTTCCAAGCATAGTTATTTTCATGTAGTTTGACTTGCTCTCGTGTGCTAATATGATAAATGTTTACTGTAAAGAGTACATTATGGGAATAAAATTAAAAACAAGATGACAGAAAACACCTACAATGGTCGAAAAACACAGTCACTTGCCACAATGAATTAAGGAACTGCACAAGAATGACAAAAGACAAACGGACTTGGTACCGGCAGTAGTAAAAGCCAGCGATAGGGTTCAACAAATTTATTGGTGCCCCCCCACCTTTCTCTGTGCAGTTTTTCTATAGTATGATAATCATACGGATAACCCAATACAGATAGACTACTAACTTGATGACCACAATCTTTAAAGGGAAAAAGACAAAACGTAATTTTGAAAGATGGGTCAAGGAGTGCTCGCCGCTAAACTGCCAGCTAGCTCAAGGAACCTAGTCTTTGAGCATCCTTTGTTTTTTGCATCACTAATTGGTTTCAAAACATGCCTTTAAGAAGGTATCACGATTCAAAGAAATTTAATATTTGCAAACAATGCAGGAAATATCTTGTAATGAATCGTTTTCGACACCTTCAAACAAGATGTGTTTGTGAAACACTACATATGCCCCCAGATTCAGATTTTTACCCCTTTTTGACCCCTATGACCTTGACCTTTAACCTTTGACCTAATTTTTATTTTGCATATTTATGTTCCTCTCGACTAGACCTATACACTTGCTAAGTATCAAAAAGTCTACCTTATATAGTTCAAAAGTTATAGCCAAGGTTAAAGTTTTGGACGCACAGACCAACAGACAGACAGACAGACAGGACAAAAACAATATGCCCCCCGATCCTCGATCTGGGGGCATAAAAAGACGATATCCAAGTACTAAATGAAAATCCCCGGATTTTAGATTATGTGGATCTTATCTACCCACAAAAAACTCATTAAAGCAAACAGGGATTCTAAATGATGCTACTTTCTGGATCTTACTATCATCATTGACTCTGGAAAATTAAACCAAAATATATAATGAAAGGGGTAATTATGATTTCAATATCACTAATTCCCGTTTCTTGAGCGCGATGTTCCTTTTACTTCATCCTAAAACTTACATTCTTCACGTAATAGGGGATATTGAAAGGACATTCTGCATTCATCCGTTAAATTGGCCTTGGAATCCAATGGCCTGAAGATTTTAAGTATACTGGCCTCTCACAGATACTGCTATGTTTGAGCTTGATTTTTCTTCCGTATTGCAACGATATTTTACCAGCAAATTAGGCTCCTTTAACGGCGAGCATTCACTGACTCATCTTTCAAAATTAAGTTTGGTCTAACTTATTTTTTCCTTTTCAAGATAGTGGTATTGGAGTTCAATTAGTAGTCTATTTGTATAATGTTTTATTTGTATGTTTTTTAGCTTTTGGTAGTGTCGGTACCAAGTCTAGCTATCCCGATTTGATATGTATTTTGTCTTTTTAGTGACGTTTCTTTTATACAGTTTCCTGGTGGACTGTGACATGTTATGGTGATTTTCGGCCATTGTGAGTATTTCCTGTTATCTTTTCTCCTTGAATCAAAATATAATATGAAGACAAACAATATATGACAACGAGGATAAATTAAGCATATTTACTATGGAAAGACTGCATTTCAACCATTGCAGTATTAAGTTATCTAATTTTCATTGTATGCAGAGATTATATGTACAAGATTAATAATAAAACAAAAGGCTCTCAAGAGCCTGTATCGCGCACCTGGACCATAGTTGACATAGATAAAAGGCATTTCCTAGAGGGGCCAATGTGAAACTATTTTTCCTGCTAGAGGCCACCTTGGATTGGATGAGGACATGCCGAACGCAAATTTGAAGGGAGGGGGACCGAAGGAATTTTGTGATCAAGTTTAGTTCTAATTGAATTAGTGGTTTCGGAGACCTAATTCTTTTAATGGAATCAAATGTAAACTATCTTGATGCTGGCAGCCATATTGGAAGAGTTGTGGTCCTCCTGGAGATACCTTTTATTGGAAGGTACAATCAAAGTACCACCGTGTTTTAAATTGACAAATTGTTTCAGGAAGGATCTTTAAATGTGTTTGAATGTGTTATCCATTTAAGCCCATTTCAGTTCACCTTTGGCAGGGGTTTCCCTTTAATCTAAATATATAAATATCTATAAATAATCATCGAAATCAAAACATTACAAGCCCCTTTAACAAAATAATATTCCGGCACGGCTTCTCCTTATTAACTAGTGTTTACATATTTCTGAAAACAAAACATAAATTTAGCAGAATACTTTTTTTCTAAAATTTCAGTTTTCTTGTTTGGTTTCCATGGCAACTGAAAGCTTCACCATCCATTAAAACCCATAACAGATCACCATTTAAAAAAGAATTGGGCAGGGGTTCCCCTCTAATTAAGGTAATAAAACATGTAGCTGAAATTAAAATATTCAGAGTCCCCCTTTAAAAAAATGGACAAGGGTTCCCCTTGTCATCTTGTTGATACATATTGCTGAAATCATAAAAAGAAAAACAAGCAGTATACTTTTTTCTACAAAATTAAATTTTCCGTCCCATCAGACCACAATTCAAATGAATATAGCAGGGGTTCCCACTAAAATCTTAAAACCAAGTTCCCCGCTGGCAGCCATTCTGGATGAGGTACGGGTCTGCCAGATACCTTTCTTGGAAGGAACCGCCTAAGGAGCATTATGACTAAGTTTGGTTCCAATTGAATTGGACTGGTTGTTTCTGAGAAGAAAATCGTTGAATGTGTTTTCCATGGGGTCCAATGTTAAATTTATGTTTCCCGCTGGCGGCCATCTTGGATGAGGTAGAGACCTGCCGGATAATCTTGGATGAGGTACGGACCTGTCGGATACCGTTTTTTTTCAGGGACCGTCGAAGGACCATTGTGACTAAGTTTTGTTATAATTGCACTGGTAGTTTCTGAGAAGATCTTTGAATGTGCTTTCCCATAAGGCCCTACGTTAAATCCATGTTCCCCGCTGGCGGTCATCTTAGAGGAGGTACAGACCTGTCGGATACCTCTTTTGGCAGGGACCAACTTAGAAACACTGTGACTAAGTTTGGTTCTTATTGGACTATTAGCTTCTGAAAAGAATGTGTTTTACATAGCGTCCAATGATAAAACTATGTCCCCGCTGGCGGCCATCTTGGATGAGGTAAGGACCTGTCGAAAACCTTTTATGGAAGGAACCATCTAAGGACCACTGTGACTAAGTTTGGTTCTTATTGGTCTAGTAGTTTCTGAGAAGAAGATCACTGAATGCGTTTTCCATAGGATCCAATGTTTAAACTATATTCCACGCTGGCGGCCATCTTGGATGAGGTACGGACCTGTTGGATACGTTTTTTGGAAGGAACCCTTCTAAGGACCATTGTGTGTAAGTTTGGTTCCAATTGGACCAGTAGTTTCTGAGTAAAAGATCTTTAAATACGTTTTCCATAGGGTCGAATGATAAAACTATGTTCCCCGCTGGCGGCAATCTCTGATGTGGTACGGACCTGCCAGATACCATTTTATTGAAGGGACCATCTAAGGACCATTGTGACTAAGGTTGGTTCTAATCGGAGTAGAAGTTTCTGAGAAGATCTTTGAATATGTTTTCCAATAGGGTCCAATGTCAAAATCTTGTTCCCGCTGGCGGCCATCTTGGATGAGGTACGGACCTGCCGGAAACCTTTTTTTGGAAGGGACCATCTAAGGACCATTGTGACTAAGTTTGGTTCTAATTGGACTGGTAGTCTCTGAAAAGATCTTTGAATGTGTTTTTCCATCGGGTCCAATTTTAAATCTATGTTCCCCGCCGATTGCCATCTTGGATGAAGTACGGACATGCCGGATACAATTTCTAAGGGGTCCCACCCAAGGACTATTGTGACCAAATTTGGTTCCAATTGGCCCAGTGGTTTCAGAGGAGAAGATCTTTGAATGAAAAGTTTACGACGGATGACGGACGCAAAGTGATGGCACAAGCTCACCCTTGTATAGCCAGATGAGCTAAAAACTAACTCTAAAAGATGCCTTGGGAAAAAAACATAACTTATTTTATTTTTATCATGAATCAACTCATTTGTTACATACCATAATACTGCTATACCTCAGTCTTTACTGACATAAAATTCAAGTTTTCTCAATCATTAAACAGTTTTTAATTTCATTATCGATTGAGTTCAAGATTGTTCTCGTGATACACGTCGCTAAATTTATCTGGATTGTTGAATTAGCTGTATCCGTTTAAGATAAGACAAAGAAGGAAGTTTAAATTCTGTTGATTTTATTAGAAATTGTGTTCTGATAATTATTTACATCTTTGTGGGTGTCGTTGTACCATCTTCTAGACTCCTCTATTTATTTCTTATTTTCACGGCATTTTTATGTCTCGACGAGATAATACTATGTTTTCTGGGTTGTAACTTCCTTCATACTATATATATCACCAAACATATACTGCAGTAAAAAGGTCCAAAAATCAGAAATTGTCCTTGAATAATGCTATTCAGAAGCAGCATAGATGAGACAGAATAATGCAAACCAAGTGAAGATGACATGTCTTTATAGTCAGCTTTAATTGACGCATTTACGGCTCCAGTTTGTGTGTATATTTTTTCGCTAGTCCACATAAAGATCCGATTATAAACATTGATGGCTTCCATACCTAGAATAATCTTGTTCTGGATACATACAAACAAAATAAAACGAAGAAAAAAAAAGAAAACGGAAAAAAATGAAAGAGAAAAAGAAACCTCTAAGAAGTCAACTTTGGAACGAGTGTTTAAACATTCGATTAAAGTTACTATGATGAGGTATATTCATCCAATTTGGGGCCTTTCTACTTGCTCGATCTAATTTAGATGTGTGTCACTACATTTATAATGCTGAGACTCCAATGTGTAAAAAAAGATTGGATAATATCAGATACTAGGTCTACTCAGTTGGCCATTGATTTTAGACATGTAAAGATTTCAAGGCCTGTCTACATATAGCAAATTTACATGCATATCCAGATGAAATTACATGTATCCCTGGACCTGAATCTGTTTCTCAGGGGCTCCGTCTACATAGCTGCCGGGGTCCCTCAGCAGGTGGTGGATAGGGAATGTCCTGTCTATGCGGGGTAGTCAGGTATTAATACGGAAAGCTTGCAGTGCATGTATAAAGATCGCTTCTATATTTCGCGTACAAGTTCAGACTCATTGGGGGTCGTGTAAAAGGCTAAATTTTCTCCCCTACCCTTTTCAAGTGGCAATCAACACTCTGCATCACTTGTCCCTTACAGCTTTTTAGCTCACCTGGCCAAAGGCCATGTGAGCTTTTGCCATCACTCGGCGTCCGTCGTCCGTCCGTCCGTTAACTTTTATTCAAAGATCTTTTCCTCTGAAACTATTGTGCCAATACTAACCAAACTTGGCCTGAATAATCACCAGGATATGCTCTTTCAAGTTTGTGATTTTGATGACCGTAGACCAAACAACAAGGCTGGTGTTACTAAAAATAGAATATAGGGGTAAATTGCCGTTTTTTGCAAATTACTCGAACACCATTACTGATATCAAAATTCTGACAGAAATAAAAATGATCAGCATGATGAGATCTACCTGCCCTGCAATTTTGAAGAATATCTGTTTACCCGTCTTGGAGTTATTGCCCCTTTTCCGTAAAAATTTCATTTTTTTGTTACTTTTAGTCTTATATATTGAAAATAGCAGAAGATAGAAGTGAAGTTTATGTTAATTACTCGAACACCATTACTGATATCAAAATTCTGACATGACATAAAAATGATCAGCATGATGAGATCTACCTGCCCTGCAATTTTGAAGAATACCTACTTACCCGTCTTGGAGTTATTGCCCCTTTTCCGTAAAAATTTCATTTTTTTGTTACTTTTAGTCTTATATATTGAAAATGGTAGAAGATAGAAGTAAAGTTTATGTTACAAAAATGGTCAGCCTAGTAAGATCTACATGTCCTGCAATTTTGAAGAAAATCTGACAACCCACATAGGAGTTATTGCTGCTTTTTCTTTGAATTTTCACAATTTTTTAACGTTTTTACTTTAATTCAAAAACTGTTTGAGACAAAGGTTAAATGTGAATTGCAAAAGTGTTGAGGTTTTCCAGAACTACAATTTCTACATATGTCCAGCAGGTTCGCATCTCATCCAAGATGGCC
>MJUU01046352.1:17868-30422 GCA_002080025.1 Modiolus philippinarum | reverse complement strand
GTTGAGGTTTTCCAGAACTACAATTTCTACATATGTCCAGCAGGTTCGCATCTCATCCAAGATGGCCGCCAGCGGGGAAGATAGTTTAACATAGGACCCTATGGGAAATGCATTCAAAGATCTTCTCCTCTGAAACCACTGAGCCAATGGGGACCAAATTTTGTCACAGTAGTCGTTGGATGGTCCCCTTTAAAGTTTGTAATTTTTATGTTCTTACTTCATCCAAGATGGTCGCCAGCACGGGACATAGTTCAACATAGGACACTATGGGAAATGTATTCAAAGATCTTCTTCTCTGAAACTACCAGGTCAAACTGAACCAAACTTGGTCACAATAGTCCTTGGGTGGTCCCCTTTAAAGTTTGTGATTTTCACGTTCGTACCTCATCCAAGATGGCTGCCAGCGTGGAGCATAGTTTAACATAGGGACCCTATGGGAAATGCATTCAAATGTCTCTCCTCTGAATCCACTGAGCCAATTGGAACCAGACTTGGTTACAATGGTCTTTAGATGTTTCCCTTCAAAGTTTGTGATTTTTATGTTCATACCTCATTCCAGATGGCCGCCACCAGGGAACATAGTTTAACATAGGGACACTATGGGAAATGCATTCAAAGATCTTCTCCTCTGAACCTACTGAGCCAGTTAAAACCAAACTTGGTTACAATTGTCTTTGGGTGATCCCTTCCAAAGTTTGTGATTTTTAGTGTGTATCTCATCCAAGAATGAAAATGTAACATCTGGTGAACTGATTTATAGTATGAATGGGTGGTCTATTGGATTCAATGAATAAAACCAGTCACCAGGTGAGCGATACAGGCTCATGTGAGCCTCTACTTATCTTTTAATTTTTAGATTGATTAATTTCTTTTCATCCTGATAGTTTTGAAATATTGCTTAACGGACGTAAAACTAACTAATTAACCAATCAGATGAAATTACAAGTCTGAAGAGAGTGACCAACTTTAATGGCTTTTAATTTCCACAAGACGAGCACCAAAATCTACATACGGGCCAATGTATCGTGTAAGTATGATCTGGTTCACGCGTTTATATAGCTGTCACACTGCCAATGAAAAGTAGTCCTATTATAAAATCAAATTCTACATGTGTAAGTCAGATTATAAACGTAGGAGCT
This sequence comes from Modiolus philippinarum, assembly GCA_002080025.1. Classification (NCBI taxonomy): domain Eukaryota; kingdom Metazoa; phylum Mollusca; class Bivalvia; order Mytilida; family Modiolidae; genus Modiolus; species Modiolus philippinarum. The sequence goes on along the minus strand of MJUU01046352.1, from coordinate 29,283 downwards.
AAATAAGCTGTATATGCTGGGAATGAACAAACACAGTCCAACTCGCCAAAGTTACTAAAGCTGGAACTTGATTCTGCCTGGCCGGTAATTCCGACTTGAAACGGCGAGGCTGCGTGCGCATCCAACTGGCTCACCCGCTAGCGCCGAGATGAGTTGTGGGTTTTTCATTTTGCATTATTAAGTAGTACAATGACAAAATAAATTTGATTTGTAAAATATTGCAAGATTTTGCATTTCTATAAATTACTAATTCATTTCATCGCTTTTTCAAATAAATAATAGCCGATAAAAACATAAGAGGCAGATATAACATGTGACTGAAAGATCTAATGGTTTTTTTTTCAAGTTCTGATTTTTTTTTTAGATTTTTTTTAGCCCTATTCTAAATATTTTTATTTTTCCAGTCAAAATTGAAAAAAGACTTTAAGGCCCCTCCCACCGTAAAAAATAGTTCGTGTCATAGGTAAATACACATAGAACATTTGTGAAAATGGTGAAAATAAATCATACATCATTCCCGCAACCAACGAAAGCTTGGATGCGCATTAATTATCTTCCTCCATAACAATCGAGCATATTTCACTGGAGGCCACCATTTTGTTTTCCGCCGCAGCACTTGATTCCATTTCACGCCGGTCATGTGACCGGTGGCCGTTTTTTGGTTAGAATCAAGTTCGACCAAAGTCAAGTCCCATGCCTTAAGTAAATCATTACTGGAACATTAATCAAAATATTTGTTGCAAAAATTGTATCACTTAAAATTATTAAAGCATTGATCAATGTTTAAGGAAACAAAATTTGGACGAGCTAGAGTCGAGGTAACTCACTATGCTAAAGCTATATTTGACGGGTGATTTTGTATGTGCACACAAACGGCTGGGGTAGACTGACTACTTCGCATGATCCAACTGGACCTTGATCACTTGGATGATAGTTATCAAAAACAGGTGCTTACTTGAAACCACTACTCCACATAATGGGAAGGTATATTGATAACTGAATAAAAGGACCATGCAATTATGAAAATGCACCTGATTTGTTGTTCAGGGCCCTTTTACAGATCTGCCGGGTGGAAGATAAAAGCATGGGTTGTCTGTTCATCATACAGAAAGGTTGGCCACAAATCATTGTAGAAAAACTGCCAACAAATCGGTGAATTTCATGCAGTATAAGGATCTCTGCTATATCTTTTTGTAAAGAGCAGCCTATTGAGATGGTAAACACGGGTACATTTCCAGTAGCAATCAGATCTCTTATCAATGTACATTTTTAGTGCTTGGAATGTCATATTTATATGATTAACTACATTGTAACTTGGCTTTTGAACAATATCTTCCAAGTTTTTGTTTTCATAAGTCGTAGACAAATCTTCAACACTAACTACATCCTCAGTTTTGTTACTTTACACTTCTATGTTAGCCACTGTGGCTTGACAAGTATTGAACTGTTATGAACATTAATTGCTTCCTTAACATTAATTCTGGAGAATTTAGCAATTGTTGTCTCTAACTGAATTGCTTAGTCATTGGAAGTGTTTCGAGTTATCTTTTCTTTTTTGTACTCGTCTGTTCTTGACCATGAAAATGGTCCTGACTCCAAACCCTCTTTTCATACTTTTGACACTTACAATGTCCTTTGCTAAAAACATTATGTCGTTGATTTTAAATTATGCTCATTCATAGTATGTATACAATCTTGAGGAAAATAGGTAATGTATGAATTGATTTTCCGAGACTGCTGCTATAATTTGTTCAAATGCATGCGAAGACATAAAGGATTTATTCATAAAAAGACGATAATTGAACAAATGGAAATTCCAGGCAATTGAATTGGTTTGCAGGGGCTCCGTCTACAGTGCTGCCGGGCGCGTCCCATTTGGTGGATAGTTGGCATTCCCTGTCTTTGTGGGGTTGTCAGGTCATAATACGAAAACCTTGACCGCAAACCATTTTAGACCAACTGTGTGGACAAACGCCACGCTCCATGCAGAATAAAGACCCTTCTATATTTTTCTGAGGAAAACGGCCTTTAGAGACGGTATAGAAGGCTAAATTTCCTGCCCCTACCTATTTTCTCCATTGTGCAGTGTCAATCAAAACACGTCTCTTGTTATCCATTCTGCCTTTGTTCACTTCTTAAATAATTAATAATAGTATTGAATTGATCGACTTGTTCTCGTCCTGATATATCTGAAATATTGCTCACTAGACGTAAAATTCTAACTAATCATCCATTCAACTAAAAGAAGTTCTATTGACCAAGCACCTTATATGGTGTTCAGGGCTTGTCTGCAGAGCTGCTTGATGGTAGATAGGAGAATGTCCCGTTTTTAGACAAAGGGTGTTTAGAAACGCCACGCTTCAAGAAGTAAAAGTTCCCTCCTATATCTTTTATGAAGGAACAGCCTATTAAAGCAGTGTTGAAGGGTTCATTTCCAGTATCATTTAAAACACGATGCCCAGTTGTCAGTTCCACTTTATTATTTTTTTCTCGTACTGATAAAGCTGAAATGTTGCTCACTGGACTTTCAGCTGTAATCAATGAATCATTTTTATACGCCCGTCTAATGACGGACGTATTATGGTATACCAATGTCCGATTGTCTGTCCGTCCGTCTGTCTGTCCGTCCGTTTCATATGTCGCGCTCTAACTTGATAACCATTTTGCCAATTCACTTCAAACTTTGCAGAGGTATTGGGTATGATGGCCTCACGATCTGTATACTTTTTTTGGGTAAATTCGATTTTTCTTGTAGGAGTTATGGGACTTGATTCGTCAATTTTAAGGCAATTTTTTACATGTCGCGCTCTAACTCGACAGCCCTTTGGTCGATTCACTTCAAACTTTGTAGAGGTATTGGGTATGATGGACTCACGATCTGTATACTTTTTCGTGGAAATTCGATTTTTCTTGTTTGAGTTATTGGACTTTATTCGTCAATTTTAAGGCAATTTTTTATATGTCGCGCTCTAACTAGACAACCCTTTGGTCGATTCACTTCAAACTTTGTAGAGGTATTGGGTATGATGGACTCGCGATCTATATACTTTTTTTGTGAAAATTCGATTTTTGTTGTAGGAGTTATGGGACTTTATTCGTCAATTTTAAGGCAATTTTTTACATGTCACGCTCTAACTCAACAACCCTTGGTCGATTCACTCCAAACTTTGTAGAGGTATTGGGTATGATAGACTCACGATCTGTATACTTTTTCGTGAAAAATCGATTTTTCTTGTTTGAGTTATTGGACTTTATTCGTCAGTTTTAAGGCAATTTTTTATATGTCGCGCTCCAACTAGACAACCCTTTGGTCGATTCACTTCAAACTTTGTAGAGGAATTGGGTATGATGGACTCACGCTTTTTCGTGAAAATTCAATTTTTCTTGTAGAAGTTATGGGACTTTATTCGTCAGTTTTAAGGCAATTTTTTACATGTCGCGCTCTAACTCGACAGCCCTTTGGTCGATTCACTTCAAACTTTGTAGAAGTATTGGGTATGATGGACTCACGATCTGTATACTTTTTCGTGGAAATTCGATTTTTCTTGTTTGAGTTATTGGACTTTATTCGTCAATTTTAAGGCAATTTTTTATATGTCGCGCTCTAACTAGACAACCCTTTGGTCGATTCACTTCAGATATTGTTATTGTTAAACCAAAAATTTACTATTATGTTTTTTAACATTTTACACATTTGTTTTACTTGTATAAAGCTATATGGTTTTATATTAATATTTTATGTATTTATTAGAATTTTTCAATAAACCCAACAGTTCTCGCCACAATATAGCTGAAATATTGCTGAAGTTGGCGTAAAACATCAATCAATCAATCAATCAATCAATCAAACTTTGTAGAGGTATTGGGTATAATGGACTCGCGATCTGTATACTTTTTTGTGAAAATTCGATTTTTGTTGTAGGAGTTATGGGACTTTATTCGTCAATTTTAAGGCAATTTTTTACATGTCACGCTTTAACTCAACAACCCTTTGGTCGATTCACTCCAAACTTTGTAGAGGTATTGGGTATGATGGCCTCACGATCTGTATACTTTTTCGGGTAAATTCGATTTTTCTTGTAGGAGTTGTGGGACTTTATTCGTCAATTTTAAGGCAATTTTTTACATGTCGCGCTCTAACTCGACAGCCCTTTGGTCGATTCACTTCAAACTTTGTAGAGGTATTGGGTATGATGGACTCACGATCTGTATACTTTTTCGTGGAAATTCGATTTTTCTTGTTTGAGTTATTGGACTTTATTCGTCAATTTTAAGGCAATTTTTTATATGTCGTGCTCTAACTAGACAAACCTTTGGTCGATTCACTTCAAACTTTGTAGAGGTATTGGGTATGATGGACTCGCGATCTGTATACTTTTTTTGTGAAAATTCGATTTTTGTTGTAGGAGTTATGGGACTTTATTCGTCAATTTTAAGGCAATTTTTTACATGTCACGCTCTAACTCAACAACCCTTTGGTCGATTCACTCCAAACTTTGTAGAGGTATTGGGTATGATAGACTCACGATCTGTATACTTTTTCGTGAAAATTCGATTTTTCTTGTTTGAGTAATTGGACTTTATTCGTCAGTTTTTAGGCAATTTTTTATATGTCGCGCTCTAACTAGACAACCCTTTGGTCGATTCACTTCAAACTTTGTAGAGGTATTGGGTATGATGGACTCACGCTTTTTCGTGAAAATTCAATTTTTCTTGTAAAAGTTATGGGACTTTAATTGTCAATTTTAAAGCAATTTTTTACATGTCACGCTCAAACTTGACAAATCTTTGACCAATTCACTTCAAACTTTGGAATGATATTGGGTATGATGACCTCATGATCTGTAAACTTTTTCGTGAAATTTTGATTTTTCTTGCAAGAGTTATGGAACTTTATTTATGAATTCTAAGGCAATTTTTCACATGTTGTTTTCTAACTTGACAAACCTATGGCTAGTTCACTTCAAACTTTATTGTATTGGATATGATGGTTTCATGGTCTGTATACTTTTCGTGAAATTTCTATATTTTTTTGGAAGAGTTATGGGACTTTATTTTTCAAATTTAAGGCAATTTTATACATAATGCACTCTTACTGATTATAGTTTGATCAGCTCACTTCAAACTTTGCAGATTGATTTATTAAAGAGATATCATGGGCAGTTATAGGTGTATTTTAAATTGAGAACCACATTCTTTAATCACTTAAAGTTTTCAAGGGGTGACGACGGGCGTATCATGCGACTTGGCGCAGCTGTTTATTTTAAATTGAAATGTCATATTCACCTGATTTCAAAAGTGTTACTTGTACTTTGTAGACACTCGTCCAATTTTTCGTTACTAATATACATATTTTCAACACTACCCACACCCCCCGTTTTGTGACTTATCTTCTATGTTAGCCACCATCGCTTTGCAAGTATTTACATGTTGCCCAGTCATTGCTTCCTTCACACACAAATAGAGGAGTATTTAAAGATTATCTCTGATTGAAATTTTCACTCAATGTAGGTATTTTTAGTTCTCTTTCATTTCTAGTATTTTAACCAGGAAAGGATATGGAGTAAATGCCAACGAGACAAAGCCTCTACAAATACATTACAGAACAAAGCAATGGAAAAACGCTCTTACTACTGTTCTTCATCTTGAAGTCACCATGAGTCATCATGAATGAGCTTTCCTCATACCTCATAATAACTTCATGACGGCCCCTCCCGTCACCTGAATCGATTGTCAGGGGCTTCAGCTACAGAGCTGCCAGGCGCGTCCCCAGTTGGTGGATAGGGGAATGCCCTGTCTATGCGGGGTAGTCAGGTCATAATACGTAAAGCCTGACCACGAACCATTGTAGCCAAACTGTGTGGAGCAACGCCACGCTCCATGCAATATAAAACCCCCTTCTTTATTTCTCTAAAGAGAAGAGAAGCACTGGGTGTCGTATGGAAGGCTAAATTTCCCATTTCTCCAATTTTTCCAGTGGCAATCAAAAGTCGTTACCCCGGTTGTCCCTTCCACCTTTATTTCTTTCTTCTCTTACTTACAATTTTTTTAATTAACACGATCTCGTCCTGATATAGTTGAAATATTGCTCATTGGATGTTAAACTCTAGCTAATCAATCAATGATGACGACCCCTAGCACCGGTAGGGTGCAGACATAACCTCTTGTTCAAATTAACTGTAGTTTGTAGTTTTAACAGCGATTTTGTCAACAGAGCGAAATTATTGTCTCAAAAACTTATACATCAAGGCTATGTTCAGTCACTGTTGCAATTGTCACTTCAGAAGTTTTATGGTCGTCACCATGATTTGACAGACCATTACAATGTTTCTGTTTCACAAATGAGACCAGATATCTTTGGGTAGATCCAGAGTTTGTTACCGGACTGACTAACACCGACTGTGACAAAATCGGACCTCTCACCGGCAGTGTGAGGGGTGCCACGTGTGGNTTATAGGGGTTCACACTGCTAGTGCTTTAGTTTTGTGACGTTCTTGTTCTTTTTTGTTTATTTGTTTTGTCTTTGTCATACTGTTCCAATTCGTGTTGCTGTGAATTGCCGTGATTTTGGATTTATGATTTTAAATTTCCCCTTTCCTCGTTCTTGCTTCGGTATTCGTTTGCCGATGTATACAAATGAACACGGACCTAGTAAAAACCATGGGCGAGATCAGGTGAACCGGTACAGTAAGCCTCTCCTGCTTCTTATAAGGCACCAGCCGTGTTAAAAATGTCAACTCCTGTAGTAAAGCCAAATCCACAAATCAACGAAACGAGAGTAAAATATTTGCAGTGTCAATTTCTACATTGGTTGAACATAAGCTACACAAGTATTTTTGTGACAATAAGAGAATATTACTGTTCAGAAACTGCAAACTTGAAACTACCTACTGGTTTGACAAAATCATCACAACTGACCGATTTCACAGCATCCAAAGTTATTGATACAAATTAGTGACGTTCATCGACAAACAAAAGAATAAGATAAGATATTGTTGTTGCACTAGTGGTCAAATTGCCAGTTCATTGGAGTGAATTAGATACGAGTAATACTTATATCGATTTATGTACGAGTCTGTCTTCATACCAATGCAAGACTACATCAATGAACAGTTGTACACAACTTATTCATGAAGGTTTCGAAATTGTCAGCATGTTAAAATGTCATCACGAAATTCCATAAATATGCTTTCGAAAATATTGCTACGATCTTTTATTAGCAAATGATTTGATAAATTGACAATCCTAATCATAGTGTATTTAAAACCAATACACTCACATTTTTATATTCATTTTCTATTTACTTATTTATGGCCGTATCCATAAAATCATTGAAGATATAACGTGTCAGTATCCCAAATGAAAGTGGACATTTTCAGCTAGATTCACGTTTCCCAGATTTGACTACCGATTTTGACATTTTCCTGGATTGACTCACTGACAATGTGACGGGTGCTGTTAACGGAACAGGACATGCTTACCCTTCCGGAGCACCTGATGTCACTCTCAGTTTCATTGGAGTTCACACTGTGAGAGCCTTTGTTTTGAATGTTGTGATTTCTATTTCTGTGCTTAGCATCTGTCTAACGTCATTGTTTTCTGTGTCTAACGTCATTGTTTTCTGTGTTCTCGTTTTTGCCATGTCTTTAGACTTCGATTTTTGTAAACTCCACTCCTTTGTTCCTTCGGTATTCTACTGCCGTTGTTTCTGACAACTGATGATAAACTAATATTTTAATTTTGATATCACTGAGGAGACATAAGTTGTCGAAATGGCCAAATGCAGAAAGTTTTTACAGTGACTTCGGTATTTTGTCATTTGAATGCTTGATGGGTGTCAGATTCTATAGGTAAAGAAGGTCCATTTGTCCAAAATATCCCACATCAAATATCAATCGAAAATATATGTGAATTGAACCATAAAAGTTTCTGTGAGAAAGTCTGCTGTTCTTAAAAACATTCATTTTAGAAATTAGTAAAACCAAGAAGCATTACTCATGAAAATTCTTCCCCCTTCCATGAATCTTGCAGGATTTTGTTTTTCTTTTCATTAATCATTTGAAACAAGGTGTTTCTTTTTTTATTTCACATACAATAAAGACACGTGCATTAATGAAATGGTATATATATTTCAGAATCTATTTAAGTTGGACTCGCACTGAGTTGAAAAGATGAACTGCATACGGTGTTTACTATTCATTTACGAACATACTGTAAGAAACAAAAATAATAAGTAAAATGCCGCAATTAATACAAAAATGAAATTCTGTTTCGACACACGTTTGTTTTCTAAATTGAAAATCTCAGAGTTAATGCGCATGACAAAAGATGATAGTCTTTACGATAAAAATTAAAAAAAGGACATAAGAAAAAAATCAGAAAATAAGAATAGATAAATCCATCATGTAATATTGGAATATAAATAATAATCATTTCCGTTTCCGCGCGCGAATATGAATTAATTCATAAAACTAAAATCGAATCATTTCTTGTCAGAATTACTTCCTAATTTTTAAATGGCATCATAGTTGAGTCTTTCCCCCAATACATAACTTAATTTCAATCAAGATACAATCCCATTCATTACTTACTTTAATTTCTTTTACGGCTTTCACAAAACCACAGGAAGTAAATGAAAAGGAACAATTTGATTGGCTTTCGCTGCCAAACTGCTTAAGTAAAAATGGTAGATTCATTAATTTGTTTGTTCAACATAATCCAAATGAAAAAATTGATATTGCCAAAAATATATCTAATATCCGAGAATTCCTACCTTTTTGTATAAAAAGGACTGAACATTAAAACGAATACACAATTTACGTAAAAGTTAAAATGATCAAAAACATTTTATACACATGTAAGTTACCCAGTATGGTAATATACGGATTTTTGCATATTTGATTTTGATTTTAGCTATGAACTACTCATACATTAATTAATGTTTATTTGCTTATTTTAAGCTGGAGTTTGTTTCTCCTGTTATTCTGACCACCTTTTTATTGTGCCCACATCTCATGATTTTATTATGCCAAGTTTTCTTAGTTTTGACTCGATGAATGTCCTATTGTTGTTAAAGTGTTGTGATTGTCTTCTGTTAATTTAAAAAAAAAACGCGAAATTACTTTTTTCTTCTTGTTTTGTTTTTAATTTTGATGAAGAATATTTCAAATATTTTAGTATATACTTGACACGTGATATTTTAAAGTTGTACACCAAGCTTTTATTTTGTAGATGAGATCTTTAGAACAAAATATGAAAATGATTTATTTTTATATTTTCAGATTTAATTTTGTCTTTGGTAAATGTATTCCATGTAACTGAGAGTACAAGACATGTTTGCGGGGGAAGTAATCAGTTAGAAGTTAAAGAAGAACTGTTTGTCAATAATCCTTATGACGAATATGAAGAACAACTTAGTCACATGACACATGTAATTTCACGTAAAGCTGCATGGATGCAAAAACATACCAGTAAACTTATGAAGAAATATGTAGGTGTATTTTAAATTGCTACAAGAGAGTCTAAATATAATTGGGAAAGCCAGATAGTTTTCCATATTCCAGAACAGCTATGATAATAAATTTTAAACATAATTTTGAAAAAACTTTAAAAAAAAACAGGCATTTAATTAACTTTGCTTACACTTGTTTTCAATATTTCAGAGCAGCTATATTAAGAAATTTCAAACTTAAATTTGATGATACTTTAAAAAAAGGCATTGAACTAACATTTTTAATTTTGCAATATGTCGTAACGTATGTATTTTGTTTATGTTATGTTGTCTCTATTCCGAATCCCAGTATTATCTCAATTATCTCGTTGTTACGTGATTAATCTTAGAGATCGTCTTTGGCACATGGTCATTTGTGTTGTTAAGTTTGCTCTTTGTCTATTGTGTATCTGTTCAATATTTCCGTGATACTTATAATTGGTTTGTGTATCATTTACAGAGAAAAACAAGACGTGTTGTTTACCACCAAGCAGTAGTGACGTCATCAGTACCCGAATGTATGCCGTTAAAGAACTCGGAACAAAACCTTACAAAATTGGACAAGGTAATGACGTTAATATTATGAATTAGTATGACATTAATTTTTTTTACAAAAGTACTGATTTTTTTAAAATGTATAAAAAGTTAGAAGTGTTGTGTAGAATTTATTTTGAAATGCCAAGCGACATATAAAAAAATTGATAGTAAAAGGTAAAATTAACATGAAATGTCTTGCGCGGCATTAAAAAAATATATAATCAGTTTAATCTCAACAAAAGACGTAACATATCTGCTGTTTCAACATTCGCGTCCATCGTCACATAACATATTCATGAACATTTTAAATCGATCAAATGTTCGTAGCGTCATTCTGTTCGTCGTTAACTGTGAGATATAGAAACAATGCAAAACCTTATTAATTAATAAACTTCATTACTAGCCAGAAGGAAATTTTATTCTTCTGTGATCATTTTTCAAGGAGTGACCTTGAATCAGCAACATTAGAATCAAATAAAATGGAATTTGGTCTATAAGATAAATGTTAACTTTCCATTTATAAGACAGAAATTTTTTTTCGCGCTTCGCGCGAAACAATTTATTTATTTTTTTAACTAGTACAAACAAAATATTATTTTTGAAAATATACATAATTTTTCGGGCAGAAAGCCCCATTCAGAATATTTTTTTTTCATCACTTTTGCAGCCTAGAAATTTTTTTCACATAAAATCAGAATCAGAATATTTTTTTCGAAAAAACCATAGCCCCCCTCCAGATTAAATGGTCGGTCCCTTATAACAACAGGAGACGTTTACATTGTGTCTAGTTTCAATTCTATAATCATATCTTCAAATAAGGTCAACAATTCGTTGCTTTTTCTTTAGCAAGTCTGACAGAACAGCTACAACTAATTTCTCGTGTAAACGTTGAATGTTAGAATCTAAAATAAACTTTTCGAAAATGAAGCATTTTGGCTCTTACATAAGAAATTTTTCTCAAATTAGTCAATATTTCAATTAATTGTATTTTTTTAAACAGACGGGTGACAAACTGAGAGAACAATACAGCATTATGTTAGAGATTGTAACGATATTGTCAAGAATGAAACAAGACGGAATCAATTATGGTGATAATACATTTTCAACATATATAAGAGGTATTCGTGTTGCATCGGAACAATTACTTTGTGAAATATATGTTGGAATAGGAGTGACTGGTGGATTGATGCCTGACATGGAAATTCCAAACCACAGTTCATTGTGCATGTACACAGATAGGATACAGAGATATACCAGGGACTACTATATATTACACAAAATTAATAGTATATCAAAGATAATACAGAAACAAAGTATTGGGTTGTAGGACAATTATCTTGGGTTATTACATCGAATATCTGAAACAAAGGGATTGAAGAGGTCTTTTT
>MJUU01046348.1:3869-13880 GCA_002080025.1 Modiolus philippinarum | reverse complement strand
GTGGGGAACAATCATCATTACATGAGTTAACGATATAGTACTATACAAGTCAGCAACTATCTTAACTGGGTAAACAAATATTTATATACAGTTTTCAAGTTTGAATTAAACTTTCTGAAAAAGACAATTTGAACTAAATGTCATAAAACAATGTCTGAACTATTAATTGTCATAATACAAATAAATTTACTGATATAACTTTTTGAAATGTTTGTTACATGACTTAAGGAGTTCCTTGAAGTCCTGCCCTCTGACATCTGCAACACAAGCGGCAACATCTCCTATATACTGTGGCATCTGAATACACACTGAGGAGTCTACTGGTAGGTGAGGCGAGTCGGTATCGACAAGGATTCGGTGATCTGGAACCTCTTGGAGACCCTCCCGTTGACCTTTTGCGAAACCTTTCACATTCCCGGCGATTTGGAAAATCTTTTCTCCACTGACGGACTTGGTCGCTGAAGCCACCAAAACAGTGAAGGTGTAATGGCTGGTCATTTTGCGGGAGACACTCCCGTAAGATAGCCAAACACCACGAGTAGGTGTCACCATGACCATTGGATGCATCTTGCCCTCGGACATGAAGTATTACCGGTTTCTCAGGCTTGGCAAGGCTTAAGAGATCCTTTAACACGGACTCTTGATAGCTCAAGGTCCCCTTTGGCTCAGTACGGTCTAAGCCAATCTCCCCTAGAGCTATAACACCATCTTGTCTCAGCAGATTTGCAATGTCTTGCTTGATTTTTGAGTTAAAGTCTACAGCGTGTCTTGGGTGGAAACCAACTGCGGACGGAAATTGCAGATCTTCAGATACGACGGTTGGGTAGGAAGGCGGATCGCAGAATATCTGCAATGCCCCAAGTACATTAACTGGTATCTTGGGTTTAGGCTGAGGAGCTATTTGTACCATCTCCCCTACCGTTAGATCCTTCTTCATCTTATGCAACAGACGGTCATAATGGAAGTGACTGTCATATAAACTCACCGTTTCATGCATTTCGGGAGCCATTCCTCCCTGTTGACCATTTTCATCAAGGGAATCTTCAGTAAGAGGTGGATCCTGGTAACCTTGCCCCATTGCACGTATTTTCTGTCTTTGCTCGTTGTTAAGGAGACTGACTAATGCTACATGTAGAAGCACCCGCCAGTGCAGCAAAACAGTTGGAGACTGAAATCAACGGGTTGTCTCCACCTCATGTGATAACTGAGCATCTGATATTGTCCAACTTGTCGTTGCAGAATCCCCGCTGTAGATGGGACTAAATTATGGTCACTCACGTACTGCACCAACTGAAAAGCTGTAGCTGTGTCCTTGACAAGAATCCAGCGAGCTAGTTTTGTTATTACGTTACCCCTTATTTGCGTCCAACTCGGATCTTGGAAAAGTTAGGTCCTTCACTACCACTGGCAAATGTTCATCATAAGCATGGCACTTTAACTTCCTTGATTTGACAACACAGCCAGAATCTGGGCAACTAGAGCTACGGGAGTCTCGGGAACTAGTTGATCTCCGAGCCTCAACACGGCGCCCTGACGCAGAGATCAAAACTCTCATATTAGTCTGTCTGGAACCCCCAGTAGCCGTAGACGGGGACCTGTGGCGTCTTGAGCTACCCTGACGTTTGGACCTGCCATCACCTCTGTGACGAAATTCTGACTGCCTGACGCTAGACTGACCTTCTACCCTCATTCCTGTTTTTGTCTACTTCCTCTCGCCTGCGTTGTGCTTCCCGTCGTTGTTTCCTGGTACGCTTCCTAGTACGCTTTTTTGTAGCACCAGTTGGGTCCCCATTTCCTCAATACCCGCTGTGTTCCAGTACGGACCCCTACCAAGGTAGATCCTGATGACGTGGATGACGTTGACGAGGATGACGATGAACTGGAACTTCTACGGCTAGACCTTGAACTCCCCTTTGAAGGTGGAGTAGCCATTTTATCTCCAGGATCCTCAGAATCACTGCCGACGTCTTCAAACATGTTACTTTTTGACATCTGCAAAACATCAAAATATGAGAACAAATTATTGACATGTCGAACAGAAATAAAACTGCATGGTATCTGCTAATTCTTTCGTAATATTTACACAAGACCCATGGTACCATTCGTCACATTTATCACACATTATCATAAACCCATGTTCAGGTCCCCCACACAAACAGCATGAGTCAATATTCTCATCTGATATATTCTCACCATTTTCGATACTGCGCTTGCATCGTATCAACCAAGCTGGGAGTACCCGGTCATTACACAGTTTTAATCTGTGTCTCCAGTGGTAGCCACAACGTTTACTGATGTTCCAGTTTCATGAGATGGTTTAATAACAATATCACCATTTGTCATAATTATTTCTAATGAATTATGACATGATTTTTTGTCATTTTCTGGTGACACTGTTGCTGTCATCCGATAATCCCTGGAGTTCGCTCTTAACGGAATTACACCATCAACAGTTTCTGTAAATTCTGCCCAATTTCTATGTGCGCGAGCACAGTGATGACAACCTCCACAAGGGAGATCAGATGGACTTAGGCAAGCAGTTTGTTCTGTTTGGAGACGGGAGAGAGCATCAGCATTTTCGTGCCGCTTTCCTGGTCGGTGTTTAACTGACATGTTGTACTGGGACAATTCCTCAAGCCATCGGGCGAGTTGCCCCTGTGGTTCTTTTAAATTCAGCAGCCACGTTAAACTGCTGTGGTCAGTGCGTACGACAAACTCACGGCAAAGTAAATAATGCCGGAATTGTTTTGTGAATCTTACCACGGCCAGCAGTTCCTTTCGTGTAGTACAGTATTTTCTTTGTTCTTTTGTCAGCACGAAACTACCGTAAGCGATTACTCTCTCTTGACCTTTTTGCACTTGAATTAGTTCTCCTCCTACTGCAAAATTGGAGGCATCCGTATCTAATATAAACGGATCAGTGTCGTTAGCAAATGCAAGAACAGGTGTTGTACACAAAGCCTCTTTTAGATCTTGGAAAGATTTCTGTTGGCTATCTCCCCATGAAAATTTCTTTTTACCAGTTATGCTGTATAATGGCTGTGCAATTTTGGCGTAATTTTTTATGAAAGCGCGATGGTAATTGGCAAATCCTAGGAATTGCTCAACTTGTTTAGTTGTTTTGGGAGCAACCCATTCCTGGACAGTTTTTACATAGTCTTTACCGATCTGCATACCATTTTCATTTACTTCTCTGCCAAGAAATTCCACTTCACGCTGGAATAACTGACATTTAGATGGTTTCAATTTCAAACCATATTGTCTCAGCCGATCAAAGACGGATCTCAAATTGACAATATGATTGTTAAAGTCTTTGCCAAGTACAACCATATCATCCAGAAATGCTAATATAATATGCCAATTTAATCCCCTGAGAACTAAGTTAATGACCCGCATATACGTGCTGGGTGCATTGCACAGGCCAAAACTCATTCGGGCAAACTGGAATAAGCCGTATTTTGTGATGAATGCAGTCTTGTCACGGTCTGCTTCACTCACGCTAATTTGATAATATGCAGAGTTAGCGTCTAATTTTGAAAACCAAACATTGCACGAAAGAGTATCTAAACAATCCGCCATTAAGTGCAATGGATAAACATCTTTCTTGGTGACGGCATTCAATTTCAAATAGTCAATACACCACCTAACTTTTCCATCCCGCTTGCGGATTAAAACGGGAGCGGAAGCCCATTCTGACGTAGATGGTTCAATTATTCCAGCATCTAACATTCGTTGCAAGTGTGCTTCCTCTTCATTAACAAAGATTTTGGGTGTTCGGCGAATGTTTTGTTTGATTGGCCTGGCATCGCCAACATCTATCGTATGCTGAATAGCAGTAAAATTTCCAAGATCGAAATCGTCTTTTGCAAAAACGTCTTCGTACTCATTCAGTAGTGAACAAAATGTCTCTTGTTGATCAGAGTCTAATTCAGATAGTGACTTCAGATGTTCTGGTAGTTTTGAAGTACATGTATTATCAGTGATCGGTTCATGCGTGGACATTGCTGCCACGTCATTAGTCTCGTGTATGGGCACTGCTGCCACTTTCTTCTCGAGATAATCCGAAGACAGAATTTATGCTTCTGAAGCATTAGCCACTACTTGTCCCATCTTTAAAGTCATATTTCTATCTGTCACGTTTAAAAAGCATATTTTTGGTGTAGAGTTGTTCGAATACACCTCACGTGGTACTAGCACCTGATCAACCACGGGTTCTGCAACGAAAGTACCGAGTGATCGTGACATTTGACATTTTAGTATAGTAGCTGTGCTTGGTGGTAAAACTGTTGTTTTGCACACAGTTATTTTAGCAACGGATTTCACCATGTTTGATTGTCCATATGTTAAGGGAATGGAGTTGTTATTTATTATCAATTCATCCTTGATTAGGCTCACCACTACATTGTGAGTTTTCAAAAAGTCAAGTCCAAACAACATTTCATCATCAATCGGGGCAACATACACGCTCCAACGGTATGTGGTAGGACCTATTTTAATATCAATTGGACTGGTCACAAATGATTCCATCAACATACCCCCGGCCTGAAGCATGCATATTGATACTTTTCACTACTTCAGGTTTCACATTCCACGACTGGTAAACCCTATCTGAAACAATAGTTACCTCTGCCGCCTGTTGACTGCCCTTGGACCTCTAGGCTAAGCCTCATCATGGATGTTGAGCCCAACTGATATATACTCAGTGTCCTACCAAGACCATCCACATCACTAAAAGTCTCTGTATTAGTAACGGGAGCCGCCTCCCTTTCAATAGGCAACGGTCCCCGCAAAGTTCCTTTATTCGAATACCAGCTGGATCCTTCCTGGTATTACTATCCTCCCCCTGGAGTGTTGAAACCTCTAACTTCGGAAACCCTTCGATTTGCTCACACACTATTGAATCATTGAGGCTTTCGGTGTTGGTATGGGCTGACTTTAGCCTGATTCGGTCAACCCCTGTTCGTGTAAATTATCATTTGCCCTTTTCTGACTTGTATTCGACCCTTTCTTTTCCTTGAGTTTTGGACAGTCCCTTTTGAAGTGTCCAGTTTCATGGCAGTAAGAACAACCTTTACTTCGGTTTGGCACTCGAGACTGATCACTCTTTGGCAATTTTGGTTTGTCATTTAACTGGCATTTTACAGTTGTCATTTCGGTTGTCAAGGTTTGCAACAACAATTCTTTTATCTGGTCTTGAATATCTGAATTTCGGTTTTCCGTAGGACCTTTTGGTGTTTTTGCCAATTGCACCTTGACGGATGCCTTTTCTAACTCGGAATCGGACAAATAATCATGAGTTTTTACTGAGTGTCCGTAAATGGCTTTAACGGTATGTTGGTACCATTTAATTTTGTCCATTGCGTCCTCAATAGACACAGGTCTAGAGGTTGCAGCACTTTTGCCTGCTTCTTTGTCAATACAACCTTGACATAGACGGAGGATAGCTTGCCTATACATATGTTCATCTGGCAAGTCTCTGAATGGTTTAGTTGCTAGAGATAAGACTCGATATGCCCAATCCTCGATAGTTTCATTTGATTTTTTGTCTTGCACTAATAAATTGCACGTGTAGAGTCTCAGGCAGATCCTGGTAACCGAAACGTTTTTCAAACTTTCTTAAGAGATCGGCATAATTTTGATCTTGTCCACGGTCAGCAAGCATAACATAGAATTCACTTGCTTTTCCTTCCAAACATCAGCATAATTGGTTCCGGCAATCGTCAACAGATCAATTTAATGCTTCTGCAAATTTTGTAAACTTGGTGTAAAATGCTTGCCAACTACTGGAACCGTTATATTTCAATGACGTAGGCAAACTAATTGGTTTACTAGCATGACGTGATCGAGTTGAAACTACTGGGGGTTGTGGCAACACCTTTCTCCGTGAAAACTGCGGAGACTGAGGTGGGGACGGCAAGAAACGGCGTTGCACTGGAGTGAACTCTTGATTTCGGATCCCCCTAACAGGTGTGCCATTGCTCCATGTATTTATTGTTACATGCCTAGACCCCATGTTAGGTTGGGCTTAACTGCCCCCCATATAAGGGCTTGGCATACTACCCCCCNCACTCCCCCCCCCCCCCCCTGTATGGTTGGGGTATCACCCTCATCTTGAGTATTCGGTACACTATAATCCCTGATATAAGTCTAAGGTATGCACTTAGGTGTGGATGGCATGGTACCTGCTTTACTGCATTATACCCAGGTAATGGTTTGCTAACATAAGTTGTTGAACTGTAAAAGCTAGGTGAATGCAATGTGTTCTTTGGTGTTTGTGAACTGTCTGCATAATAAGCACTCTGTTTTGCAGGGGGCACATGTTTTGTAATATTTTGATTTGCATGCGGATTACCCCGTAAATCAGTTTTGACATTAACGTCAGCTTTTGAGTGCACTGGACTACGGTCAGCACTTTGCTTTTTCGGGGGTGAGCACCTTTTATATGTGTTTTGATTAAAATCCTCACCATCTGATTCATATTCAGATTTCATCGGAAGAGGGGATCTTTGATATATTGTCCGATTTAACTCATCCTGTTCTGATTCACCTTCTGATTCATCATGAAAGTCAAAATCAGAATTTGGTGCTGGGGTGAAATCAATCAAATTCAACAATCTACGAAAACCTCTGACATAGGGTATCGTTGCCAATATTGTTTCAGTTATAATAACACCCTTTTTTCTTTGTTCCCATATGTTATCTGCTATTGTCTTACCTATCCCAGGCAGAGATAATAATTCTTGATATTCACAAAAATTAATTTTAACTTTCCCTTGTGCCATATTTATTTCTACACACTAAATAATATCTTAATTTTTGTTATTATCTGCATTAAATATCAGTGTCAAGTCGAAAACACATCCTTCAGAAAAATCAATAATTAAAGATTGCGATTTAACTGCAATCTCGATTTCCGGTTGTCACTAAATCAATAATACACACAAATAATCAATGAAAACACCATGGAATACATTTGTCATTTGTGAAAAACGTTAACGTTATCTTCCGAGGTAGCCGTTATTTCCTGACTAGTCAATCTGCCGGAATTTTAAGGACCGGGTTTGTGTAAGATTTTATAATTTGTTGGTATAATGCGTCACTATTTTATGAGGTTCACAGCACTTGGCGGTAAACAGAAAAATGTCGACTGTTGGTGACATATCATCTGTGGAAAACATTATTCGAAAACACGAAACTACAACATCAACAACCTTCAGATCCATAAAGACTGATAAAAATTTCGGGAACGAACAAGATATTGGTTCTGTGGCCGCAAAGCATTATTTTATCACAAAATTCCCCGCCTTCCAAAGCAAGGGGGGGGGTTCTTTACAATATTTTATTGTTAGACGTAGCAGTGGGGGGAGGGGGAGTGGATTTCTTTAAAATAATTTTATTCTTAGACGTAGCAGTGGACAGGGGGGTTTCTTTAACCTTTCTCTTGCCCCTTTTTCCCCCTAACTCTTCCCTGTCTCCCGCCCCAGCCGTTATTTCCTGACTAGTCAATCTGCCGGAATTTTAAGGACCGGGTTTGTGTAAGATTTTATAACTTGTTGGTATAATACGTCACTATTTTATGAGGTCTGTCACAGCACTTGGCGGTAAACAGAAAAATGTCCGACTGTTGGTGACATATCATCTGTGGAAAACATTATTCGAAAACACGAAACTACAACATCAACAACCTTCAAATCCATAAAGACTGATAAAAATTTCGGGAACGAACAAGATATTGGTTCTGTGGCCGCAAAGCATTATTTTATCACAAAATTCCCCGCCTTCCAAAGCAAGGGGGGGGGTTCTTTACAATATTTTATTGTTAGACGTAGCAGTCGGGGTAGGGGGAGTGGATTTCTTTAAAATAATTTTATTCTTAGACGTAGCAGTGGACAGGGTGGTTTCTTTAACCTTTCTCTTGCCCCTTTTTCCCCCTCCCTCTTCCCTCTTTCCTGCCCCAGCCGTTATTTCCTGACTAGTAAATCTGCCGGAATTTTAAGGACCGGGTTTATGTAAGATTTTATAATTTGTTGGTATCATACGTCACTATTTTATGAGGTCTGTGACAGCACTTGGCGTTAAACAGAAAAATGTCGACTGTTGGTGACATATCATATGTGCGAAAACACGAAACTACAACATCAACAACCTTCAGATCCATAAAGACTGATAAAAGTTTCCGGAACGAACAAGATATTGGTACTGTGGCCGTGGAGCATTATTTTATCACAAAATTCCCCGCCTTCTAAAGCAAAAGGGGGAGGGGAGATTCTTTACAATATTTTATTGTTAGACGTAGCAATGGGGGGAGGGGGAGTGGATTTATTTAAAATAATTTTATTCTTAGAGGTAGCAGTGGACAGGGGGGTTTCTTTAACCTTTCTCTTGCCCCTTTTTCCCCCTCCCTCTTCCCTGTCTCCCGCCCCAGGCGTTATTTCCTGAATAGTCAATCTGCTGGAATTTTAAGGACTGGGTTTGTGTAAGATTTTATAACTTGTTGGTATAATACGTCACTATTTTATGAGGTCTGTCACAGCACTTGGCGGTAAACAGAAAAATGTCGACTGTTGGTGACATATCATCTGTGGAAAACATTGTTCGAAAACACGAAACTACAACATCAACAACCTTCAGATTCTTAAAGACTGATAAAAATTTCTGGAACGAACAAGATATTGGTACTGTGGCCGCGAAGCATTATTTTATCACAAAATTCCCCGCCTTCTAAAGCAAAGGGGGGGAGGTTCTTTACAATATTTTATTGTTAGACGTAGCAGTGGGGGTAGGGGGAGTGGATTTCTTTAAAATAATTTTATTCTTAGACGTAGCAGTGGACAGGGGGCTTTCTTTAACCTTTCTCTTGCCCCTTTTCCCCCCTAACTCTTCCCTGTCTCCCGCCCCAGCCGTTATTTCCTGACTAGTCAATCTGCTGGAATTTTAAGGACCGGGTTTGTGTATGATTTTATAATTTGGGGTAGCCGTTATTTCCCGACTAGTCAATCTGCTGGAATTTTAAGGACCGGGTTTGTGTAAGATTTTATAATTTGTTGGTATAATATGTCACTATCTTATGAGGTCTATCACAGCACTTGGCGGTAAACAGAAAAATGTCGACTGTTGGTGACATATCATCTGTGGAAAACATTATTCAAAAACACGAAACTACAACATTAACAACCTTCAGATACATAAAGACTGATAAAAATTTCGGGAATGAACAAGATATTGGTACTGTGGCCGCGGAGCATTATTTATCTCAAAATTCCCCGCCTTCTAAAGTCAACGATTCTTGTTCCTTATCTCTAACTAGTCAGTCTGATATCCTTACCAGTCAATCTGAAGTCCATGATTCTTGTTCCTTATCTCTACCAAGTCATTCTCATATCCTAACCAGTCAATCTGAAGTTAATGATTCTTGTTCCTTATCTCTAACTAGTCGGTCTGATAATCTAACCAGTCAATTTGAAGTCCATGATTCTTGTTCCTTAGCTCTAACTAGTCATTCTGATATCCTAACCAGTCAATCTGATATCCTAACCAGTCAATCTGAAGTCAGTAATTCATGTTCCTTAGATCTAACTAGTCAGTCTTATATCCTAACCAGTCAATCCAAAGTCCATGATTCTTGTTCCTTATCTCTAACTAGTCAGTCTGATATCCTAACCAGTCAATCTGAAGTCAACAATTCTTGTTCCTTAGCTCTAACTAGTCAGTCTGATATCCTAACCAGTCAATCTGAAGTCAACAATTCTTGTTCTTTATTTTTAACTAGTCAGTCTGATATCCTAACCAGTCAATCTTATGTTTCTTATCTCTAACTAGTCAGTCTGATATCCTAACCAGTCAATCTGAAGTCAACAATTCTTGTTCCTTATCTCTAACTAGTCAGTCTGATATCCTAACCAGTCAATCTGAAGTCAACAATTCATGTTCCTTAGCTCTAACTAGTCAGTCTGATATCCTAACCAGTCAATCTGAAGTCCATGATTCTTCTTCTTTAGCTCTAACTAGTCA
>MJUU01046346.1:0-58827 GCA_002080025.1 Modiolus philippinarum | reverse complement strand
ACCCATCACTTTACATCAATAGAAATTAGTAAACTACCTACTGAGCAATCATCTGCTCAAGGTATAAATAGATTCAGACTTAAATTAATTGAGCATTATATCAGAGCAAATGGGTTTGACCCAAATCTTTATTAGACACAAATTATTTTTGAAGTGTCCTCAGTACGTTTTTTTCGCTCAGTACTGTGAAACTTAAGATTCAGCAATGTATTTTTTTTAATTACGAAACAATTGTACTTCCAACATTTTTGGAACATGTTTTTGGTGATCACAGGACAGGAGTTGACCTCATCAATCAAATCTTATCCTGCAGATCTCAAGTAAATGGGAAGTGATGATCTTATTCACCAGAAGAATAAAATTTCAAACAAATCTTTTTCAAGATAGCAACTTGAGGCTATACAAATGCATTGCTGGTTCTTCATATTTGCTCATGCTCACCTGAGTAAAAGTTTTACTTTAAGACTACATACTTGTATTCACATAGATAAGTTTCAAAAGGCCAAAACTGTTTCTGATTTAAAATGCACTCATGATAGTAGTAGAAAAAAAAATAAAGAAACAAAGAATTTCAAGCAAATCAGAAAATTAGTGTTTAACTATCCAATCAACATAATAAGCTAGGTGTAAATATTTAAGTGTCACATGTGCAGGCTGTACTTTACTATTGTCAATGTTACTTGATGTTCATGATTATCAGTAGATTCCAGTATTTAAGAAGAAAAAAAAAGAAGATACGCTGAATTCAAGAAAATCAATATAGAATTCAGACAGCCATGTTTTGAACAGAAGTAAGTTTCCCTAGCTCTGTACCATATACCCAGTATATGGGAAAAGGAACTTACAGTCGGTACCTTTGGCATAAACCAGGCGACTGGTTCTGACCGTGGTTTAGCCAGGCGACTGGCTGGAAACATTAGTGCTTCTATATGCTCGAATGGCATAACCAGGCGACTGGTTAAAATGGTGTAAACCATTATGGTTCCGAACGGTGCTAACCAGGCGACTGGTCAGCGACATATTGTATCCAAAATATGGACATACATTGGTATAAAATCAGGCGACTGATTGGAAATACAGCTACGTCCAATACTTGGGTTATTTAAATGTACACCAGGCGACTGGTGGAAGGCATGGTGGTGTACCAACCAGGCAACTGGTAAAAAGACAATGGCATCTCCTTACTGTACCACTCAGTATTGAGGAAGGGATGTCGTTGTTCTTAACATTCGACTTAAGTCGAATCTGTATCCTGAAAAAGGTACATTCAAAACAGAAGAAGGACATTCAATAAGAAAATTTAAGTGTACAAATATGTTCAATTATGATTTGTAAATATATTTCATTTCTATAATGAAACAGAGTTCAAATTGTGTATTTAAAGTATGGTATATGAATATAGTCATTTATATATTTTATTGTGTTCATTAATCTTATGGATAAAGCTCATTGATTATGGCTATTTATGATCATCATGTTTATTTTATGATTTAATTCACTATTGTCTTACATGTCTTATGAACTTTTCTATATTTTATGTATTCGTGTATTAACATCTATAATTTGTTTTTTTATAGATCAGTATGTGTTATGTGTAACAGTCACATTTTATCACAATGGGAATTGTTTTTGTTTAATTTTTTTTCTCTCTTATAGCTCACATGTCGTAACTTTGAATCCAGTGTTTAGGCACAAGTTTATTTGATTGTATTCGGGCATTGTGCAAAAAAAAAAAAAAAAAATCTTTTCTCCTTTCAGTTTAGATTATTTTGGCTTATATTTAGTTCTCAGAACAATTAATACAAGAAAAAAGACAGCAATGGTAAATCTCACACTATAAGTGTTTGCAATGATTTGAGATATTTGGTTACCAGAATTAAAGTTTGGAATCGCCAACCAACCTAATGGCGAGCCCATACAGAAGTTCAAAATTGAAAATAAAGAAAGCAGATTTGCATTTGCTAAACCATTGTTTTCTTTCATTTTTCTACTGATCAGAAGACCTAACGTTGTTTATTCATCAATTATAATTTGATTTAAATATTGATATTGTTTATTTAATCATGAGATGATACCCGGTTATTGACTTAATAGCAATTTGATATATTTTTTTTTTAGGTAAACATGCATGTTTGTGTATAATGTCAGTTACTTATGATTCTGTTGATTATTGATTTTGCTTTATTAGTTTCACTTTCATTTACCTAATATTATATAGATGTATATCATTCACATTTAATTTAATATGCAATGATTTCTGTTAGTTTTGATTTATTTGTGTTTGTCTTCATTTTACATGCATATTTATATGTCTGTAACTTGCATTTTTCATACATGTATAATGTATTGCTTGCTGAACTTTTTTTTTCCCATTTGCTGGTTCTTACACAGAGATTTTTTTTATCATTATTTTCACTTTTTGGTATGTTTGTTTTCAGTTATATTTCTGTGCAAATTTTTTTTATCATGGTATTTGCTAAATTTTTTAAATGTTTAAGATTTCGGAGAAATCTTGGTGAGGAAGGGAAAGTATATCACCAGTGCAAAACGATGCATTTTGCACTCATGATAAATTTATAGAGTTATTTCCCTTTATTGTATTCATTTTCTTGTATTTTATATTTTATGTGCAAAGATTCATTTTCTGTTACAAATATTTTCTCTAAATCATTTTGATTATTCTGTATAATTCAAATTTAGTATTTTTATAATCTGAGAATATCAGTTGTTTAGGGATTCTAGATAAAACCCGGATTACAAACTATATTTAATTGTTGATTTTTTTTGAAAATTTTTGTTTGAGGAATTATAAGATTATGTCATTATTTGTAGTTTAGATTTTTGGAAAATATATGAATGCTTTTTGATCATGGTAAAGCTGTTAAAAATACTTAGATAAAATTGTCATGGATTTTGGTAAATAGGATTATTTCACTTGTCAAAAATAAGGTGCTAATTGAAATTGTGTTGTTTGTAACAAGTGTTAGAAATAATCTTGAGAAACATGTTTGCTAGACGGATTAAAATTATATGTTTAGGTTGTTAAGGAAATTATATATAAAATGAAGATTGTTTTGAAAATGTTCAGAAAAATATTCAGTTAATCTTTGATTTAGGCTCATACACTTAGATTGTGATTCCGCTGAAGTTATCTTTAATTTTTGAATGTGATTGTTGACTATTTCTTGTTATAATTTGTTATTTCAATTTTAAAATGTTATTATTTTAACGGAGACAATAAATTAAATGAAACCTTGCAAGTAGTTGGATTATGGATTAGCTAGTTCCCCATTGAACAATTAAATGTGCACCAGGTGAAGATTGCAGCCGACAACCATCCCAACTATGGAGCTCTTCACCTCGGTCACAGATGTATAAATTTGGTATTGCGAGAGGGAAAAAAGCTAAAATGGAAACTTTTTCAATCTAAGAAGGTAATTTTGGGAAAAATACATCTAAATGTTGTGTCCTGACAATTGAAATAAGCACCGACATCTAATCAATCCCACTTCTGAGGTCATATTTAAGAAAAGATGTATAGATTTGGTATTGCGAGAAAGGATAAAAGGAAAAATAGCAAAATGTTTAAGTCTTACAAGGTAAATGTTGTGGTACTACAATTGAAATAAGCACAGACACCTAATATCTCCCACTTTTGAGGTTATTTTTAACATAAGATGTATAAATTTGGTATCACGAGAAAGGAAAAAAGCCAAAATGCAAAATATTTCAATTTGGGAAAAATACATATAAACGTTGTTTCGCGACAATTGAAATAAGCACCGACATATAATATCTCCCACTTTCACAAAAGATGTATAAATTAAGTATCGCGAAAAAGCTTAAATGCAAAATATTTCAATCTTTTTAGGTAATATTGGGAAAAATACATATAAATGTTGTTTTGCCACAAGTGAAATAAGCACC
This sequence comes from Modiolus philippinarum, assembly GCA_002080025.1. Lineage (NCBI taxonomy): Eukaryota > Metazoa > Mollusca > Bivalvia > Mytilida > Modiolidae > Modiolus > Modiolus philippinarum. The sequence goes on along the minus strand of MJUU01046346.1, from coordinate 54,900 downwards.
AACATATTATATCTCCCACTTTTGGATTCATTTTTGACAAAAGATGCAACAATTTGGTATCGCGAGAAAGACAAAAAGCTAAAATGCAAAATAGTTCAGTCTTATAAGGTAATTTTGGAAAAAATACATATAAAATGTTGTGTTGGGATAATTGAAATAAGCACCGACATATAATATCTCCCACTTTTGTGGTCAATTTTAACAAAAGATGTATAAACTTAGTATTGCGAGAAAGGAAAAAAGCTAAAATGCAAAATATTTCAATCTTATAAAGAATTTTTGGGAAAAATACATATAAATGTTGTGTCGCGAAAATTGAAATAAGCACCGACATATAACATCTCCTACTTTTGAATACATTTTTGAGAAAAGATGTATAAATTTGGTATCGCAAGAGGGAAAAAAAGCTTAAATGGAAAATATTTCAATCTTAGAAGGTAATTTTGGAAAAATACATCTAAATGTTGTGTCGCGCCAATTGAAATAAGCACCGACATCTAACCACTCCCACTTCTGTGGTCATTTTTAACAAAAGATGTATAGATTTGGTAATGCGAGAAAGGAAAAAAGATAAAATGCAAAATGTTTCAGTCTTACAAGGTAAATGTTGTGACACAACAAATGAAATAAGCATAGACACCTAATATCTCCCACTTTGAGGTTATTTTTAACAAAAGTTGTATAAATTTGGTATCGCGAGAAAGGAAAAGGCTACAATAAAAAATATTTCAATCTTATAAGGTAATTTTCGGAAAAATACATATAAATGTTCTGTGGCGACAATTTAAATAAGCACCAATTACGTATAATATCTCCAACTTTTGGATTAATTTTTGACAAAGTTTTTTTGAAATTACATATGAATTTTATGTCTCCAGCATGAACATAGCCCGGGAACATAGGCCTCGATATAATACCCTTTTTTGAAAGATTTATTAAGAATATAATATGACGTAAGCATGGAATGTATAAATAAAACAAAACAACGCTCGTGATAATTTATAATGGCATTTTGATTTTAATTTATTATCAAAAATATAGACCTTTTTATTCACAAATTCATGGGTGTCGCCATTGCCGACTTCCGAATGAACTTGTTACCGGAAGGGTGTAACGTTCGTAACATCTCGGCGTTTGCCGATCGATCGGTATAAGGTTTAATGATAAAGGTGTCATACTTTAACAGTTAATTACTCCAAGAACACCTGTTGAGAAAGTCATCAAAACCTATCTAAGTGATAAAACAGTTATTATGATATCAAAGAAACCGCCTAATATATATTAATATATTACAAATGACTGTTAATTAAGCAGAGAAGTTCGATATTTTATAAGTTGAAAACTGAACTTTGTTTTGAAGGAAAAGAAATCAAATTCACAAGTAATTTAGATTTATAAATTAATCATTTGTATTTCACGAAAAAAAAATATTTGGAGTATTCTTGATAGATTTTCCGAAAGTTTGGAAAAAATAACTTGGATATTTATGTTTTTATAAAGGATACTAATGTGCATATACAAGCTCTTAAAAATTAAATAATAATAAATTTATGTTGAACGCTTTTAAAATATCTGCTTTCTGAAACATTTTGTTCAAGTTTATAAAGTTAAAAAAAAACAAAAAAGTACTTAATTCAAACAAAGACGTATATTTATACGTCCTTGATTAAAAAAGTCTCTGGTAATATTATTTTCAGTAGGAACAAAAAAAAACGGCAAATCGGCAAAACTATGATATCAAATATAAAATTGAACTACATTTTTGTTTAATTGAATAATGCACGGTGATGTCATTCTGCAAGAATAAAACTAAAAAATAGTTAGTTGAAACAAAATAATTTCACACCTAATAACACGCAAATTGATGACAAAAAATAAGAATTGAAATGCAAAATTTGAGATTTGAGCTTACGGATAGCGTTCAACTTTTCGAAATTCATATAAATCAAATATATTTTTAATATATCGCAACTATTTACTCCTTTATTTTATAACTCGTGTTTCTTTAATATCTTTTGAGATAGGGTTCAAACTATATTTTAGGGATAAATTAGTTTATGCAATGAAAATATTGAGTATTTACCAATTTTTGATATTGGCCTGAGTTACCTTCCTCACACCAAGAAAAGATAGCCATAATTTTTGTGCTAGAAAGGAGCAGTTCAGCTGGAAAGTGGTTTTATGCCAAGATAGTACTTTGTTCTATTTCTGAGAAAAAAATATGTGTACAGTAGAAATAAATCTTTTGTGAAATTTAATTTCAAAACACGTGGTAAATAAAATTTTATTTCAAAATCCATCACTTTCATCTCTTTGTGAAAACAATCAAAGGATCATAAAATTAATTAAACCGGTTTAAACAATTACATTGATCTGTATATTAAGGACACGTGTCATGCCTCCAGGTGTAATAATCTACCTGGACAAAACTGTTTATTATCACCTGGATGGAAGCATGAATTGCTGAATTATGTAATACGCAAAACATTTTTAGTAAAAAAATTTACCTTAATTTTGATCAATTTTCATATTAACTGCATTTCATAATTTATTAGTTTTTATAAAAATTCAATTTTTTTTATATTCTTTCAGAGCGGATACCTGTTTAAAATAAAAATGTTAAAATTCTATTTTTTTATTGATTTTATCACGACAAATGACCATACATTGCCACAGTAAATACCGTCTAGCTACACCCTTTTAATGGCGGACGACCATGCGGCACCTGACGGTCAAGTTCGATAACTGTGTAATCACCAATTTCTGAAAGCGTCTATATTAAAAAGAGAATGAAGTCGTCGAGTTTTCATACTTTTTGCTTAAAGTCAATTTCGTCATATTAATATCACGTGTTATGAACTGACCAATCGTGAAAAGCAATCCAAAGCTGCCACGAAATTCACTTCAAGTGCACTTTGCGATCACTCCCGCGATCGTATCTTCTTTCCAAGTGCACTTGAAAGTGGTCACAAGTTCACTCTAGGCTGTCATGGAATCGCTTTCAAGTGCACGCGAAGTGCACGCGAAGTGCACGCGAGGAACGCTTTTGGAGTGCACTTGGATGAAATGTTGCGTCAATTCCCAACTGTATATCAAGTTTCGAAATTTGCATATGCATCATACAGGATAATGAAATTCAAAATGATTTTTGTTGCTGTTATGGCAATAAAAATTAAAAAAAAGAATGGCTGGCAAATCTTTCAGATTTTTTTTGCTGCTGAGGCTACCAAACATTGTCAAATATTAACGAACAAAATGCATAAGATATATGTGCACCTACTCAAATCTAAACGGTTTGTGAAGTAGGTAGTAAGATTTTCTTAAATGATTGTGTTGCTGGTAACGTTTTTTTCACCGTCGCTCCAAAACTAGATCTGCTTTCGAAATTTTTAAACGTGAATAAAAAATCGCACCTCTTTTTGTGGAATACATGGTTTTAAACAACGGATGTTCAAAGTTTATACCTGATAATACGTTTTAAAAAGTATAAATTTTCATGACATTGTAGTAATAATTAATACAAATTGCTCATAAGTGCTTTATTATAATCATGTTATATATGTTAATGCTGACACGGTGTTTTATATGAATATATTTCAAACTAAACTATGCTTCCATAGTGTACAATCTGTTACTTTCCCAAGTTTCCACATTTCAACTTTTTAAGTTTCTTGAAAAATGAAATTGCAACTGTAATTCACATCTTGCTGGATTTCATATTTATGCAATATATAATATGACAGGAAATCACAATTCTATAATCAGATATCTTTTAAAATATTAGGCAAAAATCGCTCACTGACAGAGATCATTTGTTACAGCATTTGTTCGAGTAAAAATTTGTAAATCAATACTTGTAATTAATTAATTCAATTAAATTCATAGATTTCATTGTACTCGTAATTTATTAATTAGTTCAACTCAAATCATAGATTCCATTGTACTTTTGAGACTTCTTTATGACATTGAAAAGCTTTAACCACAAGAGCATAAATTACGAAATGTTGAAAAACTACTAATTGTATCCACTCTTGTTAATAAATAGCATTCTATATCCTATGGTTAGTCTGAACAGCAACCAATAGGTTTTATTTTGATAATTATGTGCGGTTTTCACATTTTATTTAAAAACTTCATCAATTATGGCCAACACCAAATTAAATAAACGCAAAAAGCAGATGAGTGCATTAAACAATTATTACTCTCAAAAATGTACTTTTTCTTAATACAAGTTTGAATTTTACTTTGGTACATAAAGAAGTTACAATTTGCTAACACCACAACAGTGTCAATCATTCTTTGATGAATGTAACGTAGATGTGCCAGGTATATCCTGTCCCATGTCTTACATTAGATTGATTGTTTACATCGTGTCATGTGTCGTTCACAGACGTTCCACTTACTTTCAAGTACTTATAGGAAGGCAATTAACATCGGTACTACCTGAAATAATAAATAAAAAAACACCTTTTCATCATATTTCTTTTTTTTTTGCCCTCCTCGGGGACAATATATCATATGTATCAAATTTCAATTGTCATTATTCACTTCAATGCTGGGTACGATAACGAAGCGTGTCTCGGCTCTAACAGATAATATTGATGCTTACAAAATCGTGTGGAGATTCTATAATAAATGATGATCGGTTCTAAGCAAAATCCCCTTTTTAGCTCACTTGGCTATGCCACGGTGAGCTATTGCCATCACTTGGCGTCCGTCGTCCGTCCGTCCGTCGTTAGCTTACTTTCAAAAATCTTCTGCTCTTAAACCACTGGGTCCAATGAAACCAAACTTTACCTAAATCATCACTAGGGTATTTAGTTTCAAATTTGTTATTTTGTTTGTCTTAGGTCAAACAACATGGCTGCCGTTACTAAAAATAGAACATAGGGGTAAATTACAGTTTTTGGCAAATAACACAAAAACCCGTTACAGATATCAAAAATCTGACAGAAGTTAAAATGATCAGCATGAGAAGATCTAACCATGCTGAAATTTTGAAGAAAATCTGATGACCCGCCTTAGAGTTATTGCCCTTTTTCCGTAAAATTTTCAAAATTTTGATGTTTTTTATTTTTTATTAAAAAAACAAAACAGATAGAGGTTAAGTTTAAATTGCAAAAAAGGAGTATATACGGTAAGGGGTATATTTGGCCCCTGAAATTAAGACCCTTATATTTCATACAATCATGTCTCAAAATACAATTCAATATCAGTATGTAATAAAATTCGACAGGTTTGGGAAAAGTCATTTTTGTTTGTATAAAAAAAATTAACTCCAAAATCCGACAAATATAAGCATTTTCACAAAAATTGACGAAGATGACTAAAATCCTTACATATTTCAGTACAGGAAACATAGAGCGCATGCCTGTGCCAATGAGATTTTTGCATGAAAAAATGGCAATTCTATATTCTTTCAACATATCAAAACATCTCATTGGCACAAGCATGCGCTCTGTGCTGTCTGTGCCAAAACATCAACAAAAATTGACGATAATTTGTCGATTTTCCGCAAATCTAGAAGAAGCATAACATTTGTGACGTCACAATCAGGATTTGATGACGTTATTGCACCAATTTACTTGAGTTTTGAATTAAGCAATATAACAACTGTGATATACCAAGTAAAGTTTAAAGTAATACTGCATTTGAAAATATAGCTATGACTGGGGGCCAAATATGCCTCTTATCGTACATACTCCTTTCAGCATGTTAAGATCTACCCACATAGATATTTTGAAGAAAATCTTAGTACCTATATATGTGTTGTAGTCCTTTATTGGTCAAATGTTTCTTGGTTTTTTACTTTTTGTCCTTATTTCAAAAACGCTTTGAGATAGAGGTCAAGTTTTAATTGCGAAAATGTTCAGCATGTTAAGGTCTATATTTTATTGAACACATTCAAGTTTTCCGACGGCTTCCAAGATGGCCGCTAGCGGGGAGCTTAGTTTACCATTTGACCTAATGGGATAAATTCATGCAAAGAACTTCTTCTTGAGAACCACTGAATGGATTTGAACCAAACTGGGCATGAATGATGCTTATGAAGTGCCGACAAAGTGTTTTTACTTTGGTGCCGATCCATCATTAAACATGGCCGCCAGCGGGATCTTAATTTTAACATTGGACCCTAAGGGAAAATGCATACAAAGAACTTCTACTTTAGAACCACTGAATGGATTTGAACCAAACTTGGCATGAATGATGTGTATGAGGTGCTGACCAAGTGTTATTACTTTGGTGCCAATCTGTCATCTTACATGACCGACAGCATTGGCCCCTATTGGAAATGCACACAAAGATCTTCTAGAGAACGGGTGAATGGGTTTAAATCAAACATGACATGAATGATGCCTGTCAGGTGCTGACCAAGTGTCACCAGCTGTGAACTTAATATAACAAAAGATCTTCTTCTAGAGAACTGCTTAATAGATTTAATCCAAACGTTGCTTATAAGAAGCTGACAAAGTGTTGTTACTTCAGTTCTGATCCATCATCAAACATTGCTGCCAGCAATGAATTGGATCCTAAGGGGAAATGCATACAAAGATATCATGGACAACTATTGAATGGATTCAATTTAAACATTGCATAAATTAAACTTGTGAGATTTTGACCAAGCTTGTTACTTTGTTGCTGATCCATCTTCTGATATGGCCACCAGTAGCAAAACTTAGTTTAACATTGGACCCAGTGGGAAATGCATAAAAAGATCTTCTCCTCTGAAACTGCTTGAACAATTTCAGTAGAATTTTGATATGATAGTCCTTATGTGACCCTCTTCAAACTTTTATGTTAAATAGCTGCCAACAGGGAACGTAGATTAACATAGGCCCCTAAAGTTTGGAAACTGCATTAAGAAATCTTCTCTGAAACTGCTTGAATAATTTTAATTAAATTTTATAAAAAGTTTCTGATTTTTATGTACATACACCACCAACGATTGAGCATCAATTGGGAATTATAGTGCTGCAAGACCCAGGAGAGCGATACAGGTTCTAAAATACAGGCTCTTTAGAGCCTCTTGTGTTATGTTGTATATTTGTCCCATATCGGTAGTCTGTTATGGGATTACCTTATGAACAAAGAAATATGTTGAAGCAAACAACGGCAGCATAATTCCAATGGTACAAAGGCTTCTAAATTACAAAAATCAAAGTCTAGAACCATTCCAAAAAATGCAGAAAAACAAGCACCAATGCGTGAATAATCCACTCAAAACTAAAACAATTCTAGACAGACTTTGGGGATGTTGCTTAAGTCGAAATAATTTAACTCACATCGCTAAGATCCTCTTTAATTGAGAGTGAGATAAATTAATTGTGTTATTGTGTTGAAGTTCACTGAAGTTCAATTCATGTTCTGATATATTGCGTAAAAGACAGTGCATTTGTAATTTTGTAGATTCAATCTAATATCAATCCTATAATCTGGTTACAGTGATGTTGTTTGAAACAGATTTGTTCATTATAAATATGTTGTATATGTGATGTTTTTTTCGGTACTCACTCTAATTCTTATTTAAAAGCAAAACAAGTCCCATGGATCCTCTTAAACAAAGTGAAAGAGAATGCAGACTGTTAGACCGTTACCGATGAAAACCCCACATCTTATTTGTGCTTCACTTTTATGGTATGTTATGGATCGATCTATGCTGAGCGCCCCATCAAAATGTGGGATATTTAATTTTTTTTAATTACACTAAGTAATCTTTCGTTTTTATTCGGTTTTCAAATTGATTTGATATAATCTGCACTGACAAAACATTTGTTGTCGAAATGGCCATATGCAGAAAATAAATTAGCTGTAATTTTGGGTACTTGATTGATTTCTTTTAATGAAATTAATCATTTCGGCTTGAATCATCTGCCTGTGATGTATTTTTCATCTGTTTTTATCAATCAAGATCCAGAGTCTAGGTCTGAGTCTATTGATATTAATAATTAAATTTTTGTTGATTGCAGTGGGATTCGAACCCCCTCTGTCAATGTTCCAAAGATTGAGATTCTGATACGCTACCACTAGACCACCGAAGACCTGTTCAAATTTCGGTTAATTAATATACTTAAGTCTCATATTACGTGTCGAAATAAATTTGTGGTTCACTCTATTTTACATCCCTTTGGTCTCACACAGAGATGGCGAAAACAGTGTAATCTGTCTGTAATGTCTGTGCATTCGAAGAACAGCCAAATCCCTCGGTGGGAAGGCAATCTCGATATTCATGTCTATAATTCTAACCCTCTTGGGTTTCTACCATAGACCGTTATACTTTAATCTTTAAGGCCCTGCATTAACATGAATATTCGCAAATCCGGAGATATTGGCGAGTTTCCACGTTGACTGGATTTATAGACAGTTTATATAAATTATATAAATACAATCCAAAGTTCCATAAATTAAATTAAATCAATTTTTTCCCTCCCACTGCTCCGGCGAGATCCATCGATTGTGGGGTCCAATGGGTAGGGGCCGGAAATTTGCTATCCAATCTACGGTCTTGTACACCCTTCTGAGGGACAATATTTCGGCATCGGTTTTCCAATCTTTAGATTCGAGTTTTCCTCACGAGATGTAAATTCATCGAAATGGGTCTATCTGCTACAGTGAAATTCAAACGTAGTGTTGCGTGTCACTCAAATTGTAATGGTCAAATTCCTCAGTGGAAAGATGTTCTCGATAATATCAATCCTAAAACTCTAACCCAGTTGGTCCTTGACGATAGACGCATATAATTTATTTATCAAGACCTCTATAAGCAGATTTACATGTTTATCTTGAGAGGAACACATAAGATTTCGAAGTTTGTCGCTGTTTTAGACATTATGTGTGTGTGTGTGTGTGTGAACAATAAAAGGGTATGGAGTAAATGCACAGAAGAAAAAATCTCTACAAAATCATTGTTGAACCAGCTAAATTAACAATACATGCCTATATATCCTCAAGTGAATTTCATCATAATTTTTCACCATTCAGAAAATAATTTCAACATCATCATTTTGATTCAAACTGACAAAATATACTATAATTTGTTGATTCATATTCCCAAATGTTTGGTGTCTGTAATCTTCTGTACCTATACAGTAATAAATTTCAGAGAATTTATCAAAAATGAACGTAAATGCAATTTCAGCCAAAAGACGAAACAAATTGTATATGTGCCTAATAACAAAAGTACTGGACAGAGTTGTCAAGAGCCAAATTTCATAAAACAAAAACACAAAGCAGGTAGAAACAACCGGAAAAATTGCGGACCGCAATAGTACTAACTTTGCACAGTAATTTCAAAAGAAATGATAGGTTAAACCGGTTTTATGGTATGCCAATCCACCTTCCATTGTATGTCTGATTTACGGTAGGGTCATTGTTGAATATGTTTTTTTTTTTAATTTGTTTGCTATTACATAATTTTTGTTTTACGTCAAATGCTAACATACACTGGCATTTGTCCTTTTCTTCATGTTCGTTATTTCTGTACTTCAAAAGTCTTTAATATAACGAGTTGTGTTTGGCAATGTTTATGATCACGCTAGAATAACCTGCGATGTGAAAAACTTGAATTTTATCATAATGTAAATTGTAGATATAAGGTCTGCAAAATGAATAACAACTACAACTTTATACACTGTGTCCCTTCTTATCCTATGTATGATTAGTTCAATGATGAAATAAAACATGTATACCATTTACACGTTCTTGAGTGGTCCTGTGGATATGTCAACTTAATGTTAATACTGAATAAAATAACATTATGAATTACAAATTAGGGATATCTAACAACAAATTAATACACTATTAAAGAAAATTGTGTGCATTTATAATTGCAGTACGCATATTAATTCCTTAAGCAATGGTTAAACTTAACCGCCTTTTAGGATGCATTTAAAGACATCTGCATACTTATTATTTATACAAAGAACACAATTGTAATGGTATACATAATCGTTGTGTACTAGAAAAGAAGAAAATTTAAAATGCTATGTAAATGTACATACCTCTCTTCAATAACTATTCAAGAACACTGTAGAACTCAATGTACGAAATCGACAGCACGATCCTTATTACCGTGATAAAAGCGGAACATAAATGATAACTTTCATGAAAACACTTGATGATAATCAAATGATGATTATGAAATAGTGATTTTCAAAAGATGATCTTGAAAACGTGAAATAAAACATCAGTAACATATTAACTCATAAAAAGTATAACCAGGTTTCCAAACAAACCATTTACAGTTTATTCAAAATAAAAGAATATCAAATAAAACACGTGAAGTGTATTATAATGCTGCTTTAAAATAAATTTTCGAGTACTTTAAGGCAAGTTTTCAACATGTAATTAAAAAAGGGTTAAAGCTTTAAGACTCATCATAATTAATTTAAGAAAATTTCAAACAAAATTTTATCAACATCGACAATAATTTGTATTGAAAAAAAATAACTTATATTAGTGGTGATAATAAAGATACATACCTTTATGGAATAATGGACAAGTCATCTTGATGAAAAAAAAAGAAATACATATAATACAACATACAAGCTTACAAGCTTACAAGCTTAACGATACACACATGATGTAAATTGCAATAATTGATATGGAAAATATAGATCATTATTTTTTCATAAATAAGCAATTAAGACTGAATAGTAATCCATAGCCAAGCCAAAAACGACTGAACAAATTCAATAAGCATATTTTTAACAAATCTATCAGTTAAAAGCGATTTCAATGCTAGGTAAATGTCATGCAAATAAGCTTAAATTCGCATATTACAAAATCACAATGAAATCGTGAACAAATCAAATTTAAATTGTTTACTCAAATGCCTTTAGCAAATCGCAATTACATCGCTACAACATTATAATTTTTTTCCCACGAAACCTCATATTTTGTCTGGTAATTTCATATTTAACACCTTTAGCAGCATTCTTACAAAATTTTAATCAATCCTTTTTATGTGGCCTCATTCGTTCATGGATTAAAACTGTTCATGTTCAATCTAGAAAAAAATCAGAGGAGTTCAGTTTCCCGCCAAATTTGTAATCCCGTTAATCTCAAAAACAACATCAGCAATCTATCAGTTTCTTCAGCTTCAATTGCTTCAATTTCAACTTTCCAACATGAAACATTGATTTTAAATCCTATTTATTATCAAATTGACCAGCGAACATCCTAAAATTAACAATGAAAGTATTAGGAGTAAATGCACATGAGACAAAGTCTCTACAAATACATGGTAAAACAAGGAATTGAACAACGTTTTTTTTATTGTTCTTCATCTTAACGTCACCATGAAGCCTTCAACATTGAGATTTGATCATACCTCAAAGTAAGTTCAATGTGTATAGATATATTCTGCTGTGTATATGATATATTCTGCTCTATGAAGGGTAAAATTTTTATCCATTCGTTTTAAGTATATAACAGAAAAATGTGTAATTCTGATGATATGAAAACCATTTAAAAATAAAGTAAGTGACAACCGAACCGGCAGTCAAAAGAACGAATAATCCATGGACAAAGGCAACATCGGAAACACTAAGAAACAAGGACACCACTTGAGTACGAGACAAAAAAGAAAAATGAAGACACACATACAGATGAACAACACGGGCCCAATAAAAGCCATGAGTGAGATCAGGTGCTTATGATGACCTGAGGCTTTGAACACAAAAGGTGCAGAAAAAATGAAATATTTTTGTTATATTATAGTATGATTAAGTCAATCAAGGTTTTTTTGTTAGGTCACATCTTATTGGCACTTTTCAAATATTTCATTAGCCTAGGCAATTGACAGAAGTCCAACAAATCAAGTCCAAAAGCACACAAAAGAACTTAAACAAATCATTATCATATCGAAATTTATAAAGAAAAACGAAATGAAAAGGATTACAAGAAACACATACAATGACCGAAAATTACAATCACATCCTACAATCTGCCAAATAACTAAAAAGAACGCACTTAAAATGATCGATAGGTACTCCGGACCATCGGACGTGAATACGACACTAGCAAAAGTGAATGGAAGGGTTAAACCGGTTCATTGGTACCCACACATCCCCTTTTTCTGTCCCCTCTCTCTTTAGAATAAAAAATATACTAAAAAAATTGATACAAAGAAAGGGAGAGAAACGGATAAAACTTAATTTTGAATGATGGGCAAAGGGATGCTCTGCTGGCTATCACAAGCAGCCTAGGCAGCCTAGTCTGCGGGAAAAACATTTTCGCAATAAGGAAGAAAATCGAACTCCAACTCTCCCAAGGGTTTGGTGTAGAAGCTACATATATTTTAGAAGACATCGTAAGTTCCAAAACTCGTTATCAAATCAAAAAAGAGGACACCAATTCACATTTATATAGTTGTGCAAAAATCATTCAAATCAAAATAACATTTTACAAGATTTGATTTGTTCACAATTTATTAAACGCTTCGCAATTTAATTGTATTACTAAAAGCCATTTTGTCATGATTTGTTTGGGGTTTTGTTTAAAACAAACTGACTTAGATATGCTGTGAAAGCCGAAAATTTGTAGACAGATTGCCGTTTCCTTGCGTGTTATCTATTGATATTTTTTGCAGCACGTATACAACTTAACGAAAGGAGGGACTTCAAGAGTTCAATATATATTCAAGGAAGGTAAATATATTTATACTGTTGGTATTTTTATTTGCAAACGTGTTCTTTCTAAACCTGAGATAATCATCCCCGTTACATATTTTAAAACTATATAAATTTACAAACAGTCGAAATCACGAATTGTAGAAAGTTCGATCAGATGAGTTGATATCGTTTCTTTGTTGACCAGTATAGTCCAAACCTTTTATCGGTCTTCATTGTCCATTATCAATTCATTAACCAAATAGAAAAGAGAATATACGATGTCATATAGTTTTTAGTGCAAGTGTTTGTAGAAATGCTGGTCGGTGGATGAGTGCCTTTCTTGGTTTGTCTGTAATTTGAACAATCTAATATCTTTCCCAGCATTTGTATACAGTAGAAATTCGAATTTTGTTCACAAACTTTGCATGAAAATGTACTGGCACCAATCCTACATTTAAAAAAACAACGGCAGTAGAATACCGAAGGAACAAAGCACAAGATTACACAAATCAAAGTCCAGAGACAAGGCAAAAGCAAGAACACCAAAAGACGGAAGACCAAAGACACCACATGCCTACAAAACACTCGAACGTTACATATACAACACAAAATCTAAAGCACTAACAGTGTGAACTCTCAATAAACAAGAGTGACATCAGGTGCCCCGGAAGGGTAAGCATGTCCTGCTCTGTGCACAGCACCCGTCACACTGTCAGTGGGTCAATTCAGGGTAAAGTCGAAACCGGTAATGTCAAATCAGGGAAGACGCAAATCTAGCTGAAAATGTCAGTTTTTATTTGTGACACTGACATTTCATATCTATCTATGATGTCGTGGTGACGGCCATAGAATTTCTGAAGGGACGAAAGTAACAAAGGCTGAACATACCCTTTACTCAGCAGTTTTAAAATGATTATACTTCCTGCTGAACAAAGTAGTCAATTTTACGCACAATACACAATGCGTCCTGATTTCAAATAAAAAAAAATAGAAAAACTTATTTTGATGATCAAATATTTCGCTATGCAAAATTAAACATACTAACACATACGAATCAATGTTTTATTCATATCTACTTTATACCAAAATGACTTATCATTTTTTCTGTAGATAAGAATTGATGCCCCGACTGGCAGATACTGATTTTGACCTTACATCTAATCTTTAAATCACAGTATGACTTATTTTGGTCATTGACTGCACAGTTCATGCTTTTCTGTCGGCGCACCTTATGACAACGGTTTTTTTTCACTTGGGACTATCGCTGCAAGCTTTTTATTTTGTTACGTTCATGCATTAGATCTTATGTTTCTGTGTTTGTATTGATGTCTCTTGTTGTGTTGCATTCTGTTATTTCCTTTTGTGTTTTTTGTGTTTTTGTTTTTTGTTGTTTTTGTTTTTGTTTTTTCTTGTTGTTTTTTTTTACTTTTATCTTTGACTTTTTATGGAAGCTTTTAGATTTGTTTGCCTACGTATTCTTGCTTTTATTAGATTTCCTTACCACAAAATTACAGGTCATGGACGACAAGTTGCAGTTCAAGCACGCAGAGTCATACACTATTATTGGTAATTCATCTGTGAAATTTTTTCCGTCATTTGAAACACTAAGAAAGTACCCCAAAGCATGAGGAATGTCTATTACAGATCGCTTATGTCTTATAAGTGGAGCTGGACACCGCATTGTAAATACGCTCACATATTCTCCATTGACGTATTCGATGCTGTTATTTCTTTTGCTGTTGCTCAGTCCAAACTGCAAACAATACAATTTTTTTGCCATTTTTTTTATTGTTTCTAGCATCAAACTGACCTGTGCTATTTAAGAAGTATTAGAAATCTGTAAGTTCATTATACTGTACACGTTTTTGTAGTTGATGTCACATGCATTTTTTTCACACTGGAAACTGGTAATTTTCCATTTTCCGAATGTATATATAAAGGTTTACACAGGAAGGAGAAATTTAGTGATTTATCTTATGGAAATGATATAACCAAAAACAAAACTCTACACAATATCAAGGACAAATAAATCTTAATGAAAAGCGTCTCATTTGGCTGACTTATAAAAATTATTGACGAATTAGACTACCAACGCACAGAAGAACAGATTGCTCAGCACATTGTGTCAAATTTTATAATGTGAGAAAAGGTTAAAGAATATCACCATGCAACACTACGAAATTCACTTAACAGTATACAAATACTAAAGGCTCACGTGTAAAACCTGTGTCAGTCTCCTAAAATGTTTAAGAGCATTGCTTTTAACATCTTTTCTAGTAATTTTCCTCTCAATACGACTTAATTCTGAGCTCAAGAGACAAACGCAAACTAAAAAAACCAAATTGTTGGGATGTGCCCTATATTCTTTTGCTATTTTCCTGGATTTTCACTTACCTTATTCCTGTTGTTTGTTTCCAATTAGTCATTATCATTTAACTTTTGAGAATTGACAAGATTTGTTTACATAAAAGATTGACACATTTCAAAATAGTTTTTACACAACACATTTTTATTTATGTCATATTTTGTCATTTCTGATGAACAGAATTTTTTTTCTTAATTATAATATTATATACTTAAGTTGATGGGATGATAAGCTAATAAATGATTAACACAAAATAATAAGTTAATATCTACTTGCCTGAAAGTGTCTATATTTACAAGTTAAGCTGCCTTCCATAAAATGAATTCCGGGAACAACATATTTCTTGCATGGTTTATTTCGTATATCACAAAGACCATCAAAGGCTTTTGGTAACACTTCAGGTGCTTCATGAATGCTATTTTCACAAGCTGGTCCAAAGAAGTCGTCGGTACAGTTGCATGAGCCTTCAAAATTTCCAAGAAAATAATTTTAATTTTAAAATGTAAGTGTAGTTTTGACTTTTCCAATACTTTCAACATAGACAATTTTGTATTCAGAACAATGAGTAGACACATTTGACATGTCCGTTTCAGTACATTGATCAAGTCTTAATTAAAAAAAAAAATTGTTTCACATTTGATGAAAGTCAACTTGAAAATAGAATGTTGCAAGTTTATTATTATAAATCTTCTCTATGGTTATATCATCCTTCAGAGCACATCCGCAAAAGGTTACAATAAACAAAATAATTGCCTTCGGAACGCATCTGACTTTTGAACACAACATTTCATTCAGAATAAAGCAATAGATCATCTACAATTGGTTGATAATGAAATGAAGAATTTAAAAATAAAACTGAATAATGTATAGTTAGTTGAAATATTATAATTTAATTTTCGTTACTCTACCCCTGACCATCATTTGTGATATTTTGATGCCTAGGATGGGGATTTGAAAATTTTCGTTTTTTGAATATCACCTCTTTTGAGCCTCAAATTAAACCCAGAAAAGCCATGGGAACCCCTATTTTTCATTTTAATAAAATAAAGGTCTTTATATGTAGTTTTCATTTTCTGGGCAACCGAGCATAAAATTAACCTACATCTATTTTTAGAATTTTGCTGAAAAGGGGAACCCCCATACGGAAATAACATTATAAAGTATTTAGTTTATTGTTACCTATCTTGAAACGGGTTTTGTAAGAAATCCTGTTGTAAATGGTTCTAAAGTATGAATATTTTTATGACATTACGATTCAGCCTTTAAAACTGTTCATAAATATCGAGATTTCACAATTATAGTCTGTTTCTTGACATAGGGAGATTTTTCCCGTAAAAAGGGGGGTGTGCTCCGAATACCTTCAACATTTCTAAGTATACTAGTGATATTTTACTGTATGCGATAAATATTGATAAACCTTTTATCCAAGTTCAAATTTTGTGACATTATTTGTCCCAAAACATTTTCCGTTCCGGAAAAATGACATTTTCTAATTTTGAATTTTTACCGAAAATACACCAAAATACCGCTTCCACAAAACACCACCTGCTATCTTTTATTGATACATTCAGCCACAACTTTCTGCATAATCTTCATTAAGATGTTTGATAGTTTACTATTTGAATACGAACTAATGACTATGTATTGTTTTTTTGAAGTTATAGTCTGTTTCAAAATTGCCCTTTTGGAACATGTTGACGTAGGTTTCTTTTCTTCTTCCATATATAGACGTGCTATTACGTAATTGATTATTCCAAACACCAGCAGAGATGCCTTGTTATAAGCTGTAAACATTCAGGGAAAAAAAGTAACATTTGGTTTGGACTTTGAAGAGCAGTACCATAATGTCCCTAAAAATTCATTTTATTTTCTATGTTTTTCTGAGAAGGGATCACCTCGGCAAAAAAATCGCCAAAAATATAGACGGAATGACAGTGTTTTGAAATGTTGCCGAATAGAGTACTAATTGGTAGAGTTATCTAAAGTTATGAAATTTGTAGGATTTGAAAACCATTAAAATACCATATAGGTTACAATAAACCAAATAATTGCCTTCGGAACGCATCTAGCTTTTGAACACCATTTCATTCAGAATAAAGAAATAGATCATCTACGATTGGTTGATAATGAAATGAAGTATTTAAAGATAAAACTGAATAATGTATAGTTAGTTGAAATATTATAATTTAATTTTCGTTAATCTACCCCTCACCATCATTTCTGATATTTTAATGCCTAGGGTGGGGATTTGAAAATTTTCGTTTTTTGAATATCACCTCTTTTGAGCCTCAAATTAAACCCAGAAAAGCCATGGGAACCCCTATGTTTCATTTTAATAAAATAAAGGTCTTTATATGTAGTTTTAATTTTCTGGGCAACCGAGCATAAAATTAACCTACATCTATTTTTAGAAATTTGTTGAAAAAGGGGAACCCCCAATCGGTAATAACATTATAAAGTATTTAGTTTATTGTAACCCAAAGTCATATCCGATTGATTCGAATATATTAGAAGTTGACCTGGATATATTAAGCGATTCGTCCAACGTTTCAAGCCCAATAATTTCAAAACAGAGTCATAATTACAAAAATAGATAAACAAAAAACTACAGTTACATGATATCATGCAGAGGTTCTAAGTTTCCACATTATGTAGTCGTAAAGGATCCAGGATCCAGGGAACGATAGAAAAAGTTAACAACTGAAGGTTGATGCAACATTAAAAATTGACATTTTTCCGTGTAGTTTATATATATATAACTCGTCCGATTCAAATACATTCAATGCTCTATGTTTTTAAACTACAAAACGTTTTTTTGAAGCTAATTGCTGAAAAGGCGAGAATGACGTGTAAATCCAATTTAACTTGAACGAAAAACTGTGAAATAGATAATGATTACGCTATATAGCTAGGTATGTAGCTCCTCCGAAAGGAAAAACAAAAACAAATTGGACAGTTTTAATTCAGTATGTGTTTGTTATGTCGATAGATTAATATATTCTTATGTAGCGAAAGTTGAATTAAAGGGATAGTGTACAGATTTGTTATATTTTTCAGTATAAGTATTAAAATCCTTTCTTCAAACAATTTAGAGAAAAGGGTTAGCAGGTGCACATAAAGAAGGATTTCCGACAGTATACTGTTAAATGTGTCTTCAAAATACGATCAGAACTTTACAATATAATATTTTTTTTCGAAATTGCAAAAAAATAAAAACCCAAGTGTTCCTTTTTCTATTGGTAGAAACATTGTTGTGATATGTTAGTACTTGTTGTTTAAAGTTTCAAACATATTTTAATCAATGAAGAAAAGGGATTTGGCAACAGGCAAAGCCTATACAAGCTCTCTCCCTAAATACATGCATAAGGTATTTAATACAAATAAAAAAAAAACATGAATACAGAAAAAAATTGACAAGCATGACACTAGTGAGGCTCCTCATAGAGGTACCAAAAAATCAATTTGCAAGTGATCATTAATCATTCAACAGTTGCACTTTATAATTAATTACTGAAAGAAAGTATAATTTAAGTATGTTTATACATAATATGGTAAACAAACAGTCAAAAAGGAGTCTAAGAATCAAAAGCACCTTTTATTAAAATAATAAGCATAAAATAATAATAAATCCCTAATTGGCAGGTAGTTTAGAAATCCATGAGCAGGCTCACCAGTTACTCTTTACATAAATCATAATTTCACAAATGAAAAGAATATCTTAAAAAATTCAGTGGCACCATGATTAAAGAACATGAATGATTTTTTTTAATGACAAAAGAATAAAAAGTGAGAAAGAAATACTATACTTAGAGGAAGTAAGTTTATCATGGAAGATAAACAAAACAACAAAATAAAACTAAGCAAATTTGTGATCGTCATTCATGTATTAATGAAAAAATTTGAATGTATTAGTGTTCAAGTCAATAGAATATGTTCTGTTACCATGTAGGAGGAAATCCACAGTGATGTGATCTATATCTACAGCATCATCATTTAGTAATTGGTGAATTGAGTGAAGCATAATAAAACGTTGTTCAGTATATTTTGGACAATTTATAAATTAGTGGTAAATGTCCTCATATTCGTTTTTACAATTTGGTCAAGTTGTATCTTCTGAGAGAAAGTGACTATGTAAATGAGCTTTTATTTTACTGGCCTCATTCAGGAGTTTGCAATGTAAAAATTTTTCGACCCGCCCACCAAAGCTGTAATATTGCAAAGAAACTGAAGAATTATATGTTTAAATAGTCTACTCTCTAATATATAAAGACAAAGTATTCCACAGTCTCACAGTAGACAGAAAAAACTGTTATACAAAGAAGTTGTTCTAGAAAAAGGAGGATGAAAAGTTAAGATAATTAATAATGGTATCATACATACAAGAAAGTATGCACTAGTTACATGAAACACTCTTGTATTTTAATGATTAATTACGATTTCCAATATACACTAGATCATACAGGCAATTTGTTCTCCATCAGGTTTTACACATATTTCGGTTTATGGATTTTCAAATGTTTTGATTTGATCTTGACCTGCACTGAAGAGACATATGTTGTCGAAATGCACATATGCAGAAAATAAATTCACAGTAATATCGGTATTTTGTTAGTTGCAAGAAGTTGAGAACCACCTGATTCAAAAAGTTAATTTTAAAACCTATCTTTTAACTATATTTCTGCGCTTTAACATGTCAATTGTATCGCAATTGTTGAAACACTTTTGAAATACCTTAGCTATCAAAGGAGCAATAATGACTCTTTTATTCTTACCAATTGTAAGATTGACGCTAAAATATCTAATTTGCCAATTTCTTAACAATTGTTTAATTTTAGTATTTGGAAGGTTGCCAAATTAAGGAAATGCTATGACAGAATTTTTCAAGTACTTTCATAAAAATTCTTGAAAATTTAGTTTGAAATAATTTAAAGTTGACCAGAAAACTTTCTTTACCCATTTTATCGCCTATCACCTATCAAGGTGAAGTGATTCAAAATGACATTCATTTTTTCAGATTAGATGGGAAAACATTAAAATGAAAATTTCCACTTTGGGTGCAAACGAACATGTTTTCAAGTATATTTCTTTATGATTATGTATACCTGTATGAATAAAGAAACATAATAATTATATTGACAGAACTTTTATGAAAAAAAAACTAATTTTACTCATTAAGCAGGTAGATGTGGTTTCCATAGACATTTCAAATGCATATTTTATATGTCTTATGTGTCTATATTATTTTTTTTATTTAAGCTGGTATAGTCTCACACACAGTAATTTTTAGAAATGTCTTGAAGGTTAAAATATGAGATCTAACATTTAAAGTTGAAATTGAAATATGAGCTGTTCTTAACTCTTTTGTAATTGTAATTGTAATGGTAATAACTGTACTTGTACACCCTTTAAGATGTGTATATATAGATATGCACGTAACATATAATGTATAAATTCATATCCACTGTGTCAATATGCAATAAAAAAATATAATCATCACTAGAATAATTTTGTTCATACTTACCCTGGTCACACTGACCACGTCCCGAGCAATTTTGTGGACATGCTGCATCAGCAATAATTGTGAAGATACTTTTTTCATCAGAACTGTCATCCGTATTATTTGTGTTTGTATAGTTTTCAATTCTAGAAGCTTCTTGAAGACATTCAGAGCCAAAGTTACTTACGCTGACGTCTAGCCAACTATCATCACCAAAAATCTGAACAAAATTAAATTTGTAATTTAAGGATGTATTTTTGAATATTTACCAAGTAACAAATTGTTGTACTGTTAAGATATTATATATATATATAGTTGAACAGAAGCTAGATTCGATACCCTTTGTAATAAAAATCTTTTCATTGTATATTTAATTACATTATACTTGCCCTGCACTGTAATAGTTAAGCATCATCATTCAGAACAAATGCATTATCTAAAACGAATACCTGATGGATATCCCATAATCTAGAGTAAAGATTATATCAAGCAAGCACGATATGTATAAATGTAAATCACGTTAATTAAACAGTAAAAATTCAATTAAAAAATGTTCAAACAAAAGCATTAAGAAATTGTCTTAATGATTCTGTGTAGAAACAGGTTCTACCAATTCGGAAACAGGTGACAAAAAAAAAGCTTCCGTTAATACTTAACAGTATAAACTCTTAACGGTATAAAACACTTTAATAATCCAGAAACATATCCATTGACAGATTTTTCCATCGTGAGATCAGGGACTTAGACAGTGAGTGTTTTTTTTTTGTTCTTTTTATGTTTTTTACCAATTTACCTCTATTCGTTAGAACAATTATGCAGTTAAGGCAATTAATTGCAAGCGATGTTGTGTTCATCATCTACAACTGTAAATTTATACAATATCCTTTGGGTATAAATATTGAGGTTCTCCTTCATCGGTCTTGTAGAAAGTAGGAATTGAGATGCGAACAGAATTGACAATATCAAACCTCTTTTGAGTGCCTAAAGTGGAGATATAAAATGAGAACTACATAATTGTCACTGCAAAGGTCTTCAATACGTTGGAATTTCCCTAATTGAATATGTTTTTTGAGTTTGGGATGATGAGACTATTAGAGATAAAACCAATTGCTCAACGGAAAGTATGTAAACTATTCCTTTTCCTTCCTACAAGAATTAAGAAATACGGCAAAAAGGCTTCGATTATCTAATTCCGAGTTGTTCAATACATTGTTACTTGATGAGATGTTTTGCATTTTGGGGTAACATCATCAATATTCGAGCGTTTCAATCCTAAAAGTAACAAAATGAAAATTTGCAGAAATGTCCCCGACACGTCCAAAAGAAGATGACAGAATTTCAAATTGATTCAACGTCATTCAGAAAGAATCAGCATGAAAGTAGTCGTTTCTATTAATAAGAAAACATGGAATATCAAGACACAACCCAGGAATGTTTTAACCACTGGCATACATGGGTAAAATGGAAACCCGGTCTAAAGTTATTAAGATGTGTAAATGTCTCCCGAGGATAAGGCTTTATTGTGGGAAAAAAAGAAATTCAAGCTTGCATTCATTCACACGAACTTTTTAATAGTGTATTCACAAAATTTTAAGTGTTGCATCTTCATTTGCACTCGATATTTGTGTGATAAAACTTCATAGTTTTACCTGATTTTCTAATGTTTTATATTCTTTGTTAGAACCTTTGTCTTGTGAATCTACTTGGGATCCGAAACAGGTAATACATAAACGAGAAAAAAAAAACAAGAACAATTTTAGATTTTGATTAAGATGTAATACGTAAGAGCAATTGTTAGGTCTTTGAAATATTGAAGTATTCCAGAGTCTAAGTGTTTTTCATGAAGAAAGATGCCATGATTAGTAATTTTCAAAGGCCTTTTCCAATTTTGTTATCCAATATAAACGACTTTCTTCTTCATTTAAAGGCATGTATTTGAAATCCAAAATACCACATTCAACAATTTTATTAATACCTATATAACATACTTGTATATCTTTCACACATTCTTTTATAAACTTTTCTGACGGAACTGATGGCACGTAATCAGTACAAGCTGAAAATGCACTTGATGCTGAAAATTTTCTCTTGCAATAGTCCATAGCCTTCTTTTCGCTCCAGTTGTTTTTCCATCCCAGGTCAACCTATATTGGTGACGATCATTGTAATATGGCATCATAATACTGATTTTATATGTTCAATTTTCTGTTTGTTATACAACATGCATTTTTTTCGCATTTTTCAACAATTCTTAATATTACACTACCTTTTAATTCTCCCAAAGATTAAATATTTTGATTGTTAGAAATTAAGAATCTTAACTGTAACGCTCAACACTTTTATGTATTATAAGAATGCAAGAATGAAGAGATGCAAGAAAATTCCAAAATTACATTACTGATAAATATATATTATTTATAAATAAACTGAATCAATATGAATACACATGAAAACTCAATGTGTACTACTTTGCATGTGGTTTCATAAATTTTTAAACTTACCTTACTGTCTACACCATCATTGACGTCCATGAGAAACATTTCTGGAGCATCATCATCTTCATGAAGAACACTTTCTACTTCGTCTGCAGAATGAACGCTGCGTTTTCGTTTTGTTCTATAGTTGTTATGCCTGCATGGTGCATGGTAAACAGACTTCGGTTTCAGTGTCTGTTCTGTGCATATTTGAAGTGAAGCTTTAAGATCACAGTTAAAGTCTGGTGGACCGAAAGGATAACGACGGTCCTGTTTTTTACATGTGCAATACTGTTCAAGATGCCTTGCTGCTGGTTTAATTGTATATATATTAAAGATGCTGTCAGCTTGCGTCTTAACCCTAAAGTAATGAATACACTTATACAGAGTACAAAATAAGACAGGCAAAATAGTGTAATGATATAAACAAACAGAAAAAGGGTCATCTGCGAATGACAAAAGATACCTCATTCTCAATTGTTATCATAACAGGAACTTGGATATACTGTTTAGATTTGAAAGGCTTTATCAATTGTTCAGAGAAAGGAAAATTAAATTGATGTGTTGCAGTAGCATATTTAATTAAAGTTATTATCTTAGGAAACACAATAGAATTAAGACCGACCTCGGGCTATCATCTGTTAAACCTAAACTGCAAATTTACGTACTTCGTGGACAATAACTGCGAAATACGAAAACCTGTCGCGATGAAAATCGAAAATTTAACTTGTCCTTTATTTAATAGGTTGAAACATTTCCACCGAATATTTAAATTTTACTACACAGCAAACTCAAATTAACATTCAAAAGTCCCAACATTTGCAGGTTTTGCAAGGCTAATTCAAAGGGACAGTAACTGAAGAATACAAAACCTATTTAGATGAAAAAAAAAATCACCAGCAAGCACTCCATGACCCTGTTTTCCAAATAACGTTTTCCTCATTCTTTTATTGTTCAAGCTACTAGTCTTGTCGGAAATATTGTATTTGTATAGGGTTATAATTGTATGCTTTTACAGCTATTGATTAACGAGATAGTGAAAAATTTCGCTTGAAATTTTTTTTTCTCGTGTTGTTACTGAGTTTATTTGTTTCTTGTCATTTGACTATTATGTCTTTAATAGTGGAGTTCTCTAGCACATTTTGGCATGTCATTGATATGGTAAGCTAAATATTCACAATATGGCTAAACATCAGTTAAATGTGAACTCAAGTTACTATTTGGAAAACATAAAATGGTATATTTTACGTACTTCTATGGAAATGCAAATCTAGTCATTGCGAAATTTGACATTGATGCGTTTTTCAAGGTTGGCAGCATATTCACATAATGCTAGAACTTTTATATAATGGATATCCAAGTAATCATCTGAAAACCATCAGGTTTGAAGATTTTGCGCAAAAACTGAGACGCACAAAAAATATCACTCAGAAAATTGCACTTGACTTTATTTTTTTATTGATCAATCTTCGTGAAATAACAGAATACCGAAGTTACTGTGAATTTTGTTTCTGCATATGCGCATTTCGACAACTTATGCCTCTTCAGTGAAGATAAAATCAAATCATTGGAAGTCCATAAACCAAACTACGTGTAAAAGTAAGCATTCAAAACTATAAAATCTGCAGATTTTATAAAATTCAAGTGTTAACTGATATGCCAACCTGAAAACAATGGTTTGTCAACTTATGTTATGATCCAAAAAACAATAAAATTTGCAGATTCTGGATAATTCTTATGGTGAAACTTCAAAACGCAAAACACGAATACGGTCACTTTAAAAATCGAACTTGGTCTGCATTTTACGGAATGCTACATGTACATTGATAGAAAACATTAAACTTCTACTTCTAAAAACTGAAATAATCATCCTGAAACCATCAAAATTTGTACATTTTGCAGAATTCAAGTGACATAACTGTGGAATGCAGTAACCGATCATAGTACAAAATAGTGAGAACTGAACCAAAATCAACTTGACATTTATTTTGTGGTTTACATGAACAATGAAAGGATAAGGAGTAAATGCACAAGAGACTTAAGATCTACAAATACATGGTCGATTCAAGCACAGGAACAACGCTTTTATCCATGTGCTTCATCTTGAAGTCACCACGAGACCTTTCAACTATGAACTTTGCTCCTACCTCATAGTAAGTCTAAGATGGCCCATAGCACTGGTTTCAGTGGAATTCTTTGCTGAATGTTGAACAACGCTACATTCTAGTATTTTATGGTCACGGAAGCAGGATCGTCAACAAACATTAAACTTAATTAACTTGGGTATTTTGTTATTTATTACCATTGGGCTGATGCTTCTGCTGGTGGACTGTTTGTCCATGAGGGTATTCACCAGCCCCGTGCCCAGTACTTCTGTGCTTACCCGAAAACGGATTTTATTTGGAAACTTGCAATATCTAAATTTTACAAAATTTTGTTCAAAACTAAGGAGTATCTTGCTTTCGCATAGCTCTTTCCTTAGCTGATTTTTGGCTTTACTATCTAGATCCTATTGACATTTTTATCTCAATCAACTTTTGCACATATGCATTATATGCATATATTCTGATTATTGTATATCCACACTAAACATTGTAATCAAAGAAAAAAACCTCCATGATTCTCCCAGCTGTGAAATAATATCTCCAGACTCATATGGCAACGGCCTGATACCGCCTTGTGGTATCAAATCATCTGCACGATCTCCATTTAAAGTACCACACACTCCTTCCGTTTGATCTCTATCAAGTTCCGACGCTGTAATCACGATAGAACTTACGTAAGTTGAACCTATGTTTACGACCACTCGAGTTCCAGAAAGTGTGTTTATCTGAAAAAAAGAAGAACTAAACATGGCTTTTCAGCTATTTTTAACTGCCAATGTAAGAACAAAAGCCTTTAAAATAAGTTGAAAGGGCATCAAATATGATATTGAACGGAATTGTTGCTTATTATTTCATGCCTTCTTGCTCCTCGTGTTTTGGGATTTCTGTTAGATTTCCGGAATCCTCTGGTTTTATCCATTTAAAAGCATTATAATTTTTTGCCCAATGAGCCCCCTTACTTTTTCCATAATTTCATTTAATACATCTTCGTGAGCATTCTTTATAAAATCATTGAATTATATTTATTCATGGTCAAACCTTGTTAATGTTAATCCTGGAAAAAGCAGAGGGGTTCAGTTAAGCGCCAAATTTTCAATCACTTCAATCTCAAAAATGAGATCATTAACCTGTCAATTTTTTTCACTTAAATTACTTCTTTTTTTAATTTTCTAACAAAGAAACATGTTTATTTGAAATCCTATTCATTCTCAAATGGAGTAGTGAACCCCCTTAAGGGAAAGATATCCAGACTATATTTTTGTGTGATATTTCATTAAAAAAAATCCCTGCGTTTAATCCACTCCGAAAATGTTTATCCTTGTTTAAACTAAACTATGGAATCGACCTATAGCATTTGATTCAGGTTTTTTTCATTAAATGACAGTTAAAAAGGGTTGAATATTTTATGAAAGGATATGGAGTAAATGAACACGAGACCATAACACCTATGTTAACACCATTTGCAATAATTTTAATGAGCTGTATGGCCATTTCGGAAATTTATTCCTCATCAGCAGCACTAGAACCCAAACAAAGGAAATCCATGATTTCAAAAATGTTTAAAATGCATAAAACCAAACGAAATCCAAATAATCAGTTATATCAAATATATATTATAGGACAAAACTACGATGGTGGGAGTTAATCCTTCGATTTTAGAATTTACATACATTTAAATAATAGTAATTGAACAAAGTGTACACATGAGATATTATCTCATGTACAAGTACACCATATCTAAGAAAAATAAAGAGCATACATTTATCTGATGAATTACAGTTTAGAGGGTTAAATTGATTTAAAGGTTGAACTTGTCCATTTCGTATTTTACAGGTGTTTTTCTCGAACACAAAGAATTGGGTAATTTGAAAGCGTAATGCCATAATAAAAATGTTATAGCCGTAAGTTATTTGATACATGTGATAGTTTATATTTTAGTCCGTGGGCTGGAAACACATTCCGTGCATCCTCTACCCACTTCCAAACCAGACCGCCTTTTTGTCTGTCCTTCCATGTCCCCTCTTCAACATAAAACATGTAAACACGAATATAACCTGCACGCATAGATAGTATAGGGCAACGAAAAAAATCTTGCATTTTCGTGTTAACCAAGGTTTTATCTTTTAAGCGTTATAATTTTCTAAAGATAAGTAAAATTTACTGTAACTTGGTACCAAATTTAAGGTGATTTAATATCCTCAAAAATTAACACAAGTTTGGGCATTTTTCGCCTTTTTTATGATATGAGATACAAAAATTTATCCCTCCCACTTCAAGAAATAGCAAAAATGACGATTTAAGGCTCTCAATTCCTTTCAATTAAACAACCCTCGTCATTTTCTATGCCTAACTTATCCAGTGTGCTACATTAAGAACATTAAAGTACATAAAATTTTGATTTTCTGTATAAAATTTTTGAAAAATGGACATTTTCGGAATTTAAATATTTTCACAATTTCGACTTTCTGACTTTAAGTTCCTAAAACTCAGAATATATATCTAATACTTGCCAATGTAATAATGATTTATGATATGTAATAACAAATTGTGTGAAAAAAAATTTTTAAACTTAATTTAAGTTTATAAATGTCCAAATTGGCACCCACATTATGTTTACATCTTTTATATTCAAGAAAATAGATTGAAACACTAAAAGCAATTCTCCGAATTTTGAATTGAGATGCACTTCGGGTTCTATAGACCATAAAACTGTCGCAATTTCAATGAAATATAAAATTTTTCGTCACTATTTCATTGGGGTAGGGGTACGTTTAATAGCGCTATGGAACGTATTGGGCAAAAATTGTTTTCAAAATGGAGTTCTTTGAAACGTTCATACACTAAGCAATCATTTGGTACCTCAATTTGATAACTTGGAAACATTTAGTCAAATTTTGAAGTGATTGAAAGAAAATCTTGAACGAAAAACGAAAATTTCCAAAATTTCGGTAGGTGGGTCTTAAAATTGGTCCTATTCCACCAGTGCGTGTAGGTTATGCTTGTGTTAACATGTTTTATTTTGAAGATGGGATGTATGCAAACTTAAAAAATGGGTGGGGTTCGGAAGTGTTAACGAGTTCATGGCTGGGGAGGGGGGTTATTCCAGCCCATGGACTGATGTTATGGATACTTAATTAATTATTAACATAATTATAACATTACTATTATAACTATGTGAAATATTTAATAATATTTTTAAACCGCGACGCATCTATTTTTTTTTTTAATTTTCAAATTTACAGGAATACGTCAATTAAAATGTATTTGTCTCACTTTATTTAAAAACTTAAATATATTGTATTTGAATTGTATTTAAACTTGGAAGGATCCAAACTTGCAAAAACGAAGAAATACATATCTCAGTTTCATTCTATTATTTGTTTCCCAATTTATCAGTCGCAAACCTGGCAAACAAGAGGGAAATTCTCTTAACACTTTGAAATTTAGTTAACATTTGGCCACAGAATAGTCGTTTAGCAGGACCACTGACATGTAATTAAAACTGGATACGAACATCAAAGTTTTCGAAACAAATTCCGATATAAGAAATCGAATAAACTGCTTAAATATTTTTATGATTTTTCCCGTAATTTTAATCAAAACAAAGTAAAACAACAGTTAAAAAATGGAACAGTTGGCGATGAATTCTTCTCTTCATTTTTCATGATTTAGTATGTATTTTAATCCTTATAGTACCCTGGATATTCAACGTAGCTATTTGACTGCAAATGGATCACTAAAGGATAATAAAGGATAATTTACCAAAATACTTCCGATCAATGATTACAAGAGTTGTCATCAATGATTACAGGGGCTGTGATCAATAATCACAGCAGATGCTATGAAGGATCACAGTAAGAATGTATTTTTTATTGTTTTCTAATTGTCATTTTTTAATTGATTTATCTTTTAATTTTTCCTTCATTTTTGTCAAAACTATTTTTTTGATTAGGCAGATATAAAGTCGCTGATGGTGTATCAAAGTGTTATCAAAAGTGTTTTCCATTCCAAACGTTCTATAAGCCAGAATGTCAAAATCTACAAAATAGTATTCTTTACATAATGTTGCTTGCATACAAAAGTGAGAATCATTTTAAGATACTTTAGATATACAGTTCATATAGGTATGAATTCTACCAGTTTGTTATTGCTCTAAGTAAGCATACAAAACACTTAATACAAATTGAATCTATTTGCTAATGGACAAAACATATAAATTCTTATCTAATGCTCAACGACCACACCGTTGTGATCAAGGATCAAAATCTTTGGATCATTGATCAAAACTAAGTGAAAAAGGATCACAACCTCAATATCAAAGATGACACTCTTGTGATAAAAAATTGTTACTTTGACTGCAGGGATTGCACAAATGTATAATGTTTGGTCACGTATATTCTAAATGAACAATGATCACATGTAAAAAATCTTCTACATGACGAATGATCATAAGAAATAAGCAATCAGTGATTGCAATTGTATACAAATATTGCACAAGTTACTAATGTAGACGATTTCGGCCCTACTTCTATTAAAACGAGAAAACAATGTCGTTTAATGGCTTCAAGGACCAGGTTTTTCATCTTTGTAATAAATAAATGTAATTTTTTGTCAATAAATGTTCACATTCTCATACACCTATATATATGTATATATATAGAGAAGTGTTTGTATATAGAATGGCATGCATCTTTTCAGAATGTTCCTAAAGTTTGTTTACATAAATGCTTACAATAGTTTC
Source organism: Modiolus philippinarum (assembly GCA_002080025.1). NCBI lineage: Eukaryota > Metazoa > Mollusca > Bivalvia > Mytilida > Modiolidae > Modiolus > Modiolus philippinarum. The sequence continues at coordinate 25,107 of MJUU01046346.1, read as the reverse complement.
TATATTAAATAAATTAGAATATTCCACAAAAATGTGTTGAAATAAGATGTGTTTTCAATTAAGTGGACACACACGGGTATATTCTACAATTATCTTTTGTCTGAAACAAGGTCAGTCGAATGCCGAAGGAACAAAAGAGTGATATTTAAATAAAATCCAAGGACATGGCAAAAACCAGAAAAAAGAAAACAATGACATTGGACAGCTACAAAGCATAGAAATAAAAACGCAACATTAAATACCCAGGCACTCACGGTGTGAACTCCCATGAAATTGAGAGTGACATCGAATGCTCCGGAAGGGTGAGCATGTCCTGCTCTGTAACCATCACCTGTCAGACCATAAGGGTTTCAGTCTAGGAAAACATTATTGCTTAAGTTGAAATAAATACACGAAAGTTTTCTTTCGTTTACGTAAGTGGATAAGGATATTTCGTTCAAACTCATATTTAATAACCACATTTAGAATTGTGTAAATAAGGGAATATTATAAGGATATTGAAAGAATCAGACAACTGTGCATATTAAAATTGGAAGTAATAAAAGTATAATGATAACAACAGGCTAAGTTCAAAATGAAATTACAGGTGTCGCTTGTGGAATGTTCACTTTTCAGTATATTTGTTACAATTTATAATATATGATATATTTCCATTAATTGCAATATTTTTACATTGTGTGCTTGAGTAGTTATAATTATTATTTATTATTTTTGTGTTTTACAAATGTACAAGTATCACGCCAAGGCTATTCTCTCAATGCTATAACAGTATTGCAGTGCTACAAGTACATTTGTAATAATAATATAAAAGCCTCATCTGATTTTATCCACTACAAATGGTAACTTAGTTAAATACGTCTTCTTTAAGATTTCAAATGATATCTAAATTGTCCCATACCGTGTACACAGTTTTAGCACTGTTTTCTTTCACCACAAGTTCGTGTTCTTTACATGTTTTTTGAGTTATGTATCTATTTTCATGCCCTTTTACAGTACAGAAATTTGCTACAAATATACTATCACCACTTCGGACTGCAGCCCCACAGTTACAAAGTGCTCCTCCACATTTCCGATAATATCCATGTACCTATTAAACAAATACGACGTTTTATGTTTCTTTTTAATGTTACGATCATTTGACACAATAAGTAACTTAAGTTATTCTTATGCTTCTTTTACAATAAAGCTTTAACTCCAAAAAAGCATTTACATATATATAAAGCTTGTAATCTGTTTGCAATCATTTTTTTCAAGGGTGGAAATAGCAGTTACGGTGTAGTCAGTGGAAAGTTTGTTTTTTACCTTTATATAGATAAGATGAATTGAAAAAAGTACATAGAAGCTTATACAAAAGAAAGTGTAACTAAATCATAAATGTGTGTAACAAAAACCAGAACCGCATGTGATATGCCTCTTGCATATATTGGGAGATGTACATAGAAAGAAATAGTGTATTATTGAAAAAATACCAGCCAACTTTATTTTAGAAGAAATTTACGACCTTGATATTTGCTACTTCATTTGATTTTTTTTTCAGTGTTATTGAAAGGAAACCTCTTTAGATGAAAAGGTGACCTTCACTTCTGAAATTATTATATTGTTTCGAAGAAAATTTGTCGAAATACATAATGCAATCAATGTTTATTTAAGACTTAAGTTTGTCTCTCTTGCAGTTTGGGGTCCATAAAAATATTTCGCATGCGAGAGATAAACACTCACTATATACTTCAGTTAAGATTTACTTGCTCCTGATGATCACACAGTGATTCAAATGTTGGCATTTTTTATTTCTTTCAATTTCAAAATGTTTTTTTTTTAATGCCTGCTATAGTGACCACATATCACGATTTACATATGCCTAGTTTACTTGCAATTGACTCGATGACTGATTCATGGTGACTTCAAGATAAAAAATGACAATAAAAACCTTTTTATGATTGCTTGGTTTTACAATGTATTTGATGAGACTTTGTCTGATGTTAATTTACTCCATATCCTGTCATGGTTTATTTAAAACTTGAGTTTGTCTCTCTTGCAGTGTGGGTCTGTAAAAACAGCCATAGTTGGAATTATGTTTACTCTTTATATACTTTAGTTATGGTGTTCTTTTTCTTGAGAAAATTTATCTTATGAATGAATTATTACACTTTCAAATTTTGGCATTTTTATTTATTTATTCATTGTTTTCTTGTAATTTCTGAATGTTTTTCTGACAACCTGTTGATAGCACCGACCTTCATATAAACAGCAACAATAAAATCGTAGCTCCATTGCTTTGCATCACCAATGTATTTGCAGAGACTTTGTGTCATTTGCATTTACTCTATGCCCTTTCATTGTATATTTTTAGCAGAAAGTTATTTCTTCATTTCACTATCTCTTATCATTGATTATAAAAGTAATATATTTATAGGAAGTTATCTCGGTCAATCATGTATGAAATTAATTTTGTCATCCTATTTTTGTTTTTTTTTCTCCAATACAGAAAAGCGCTAGATGTGCCTGTCACATTTCTGAATGTGACGTTCATGTACAGGCAAGCCTCACTACGAGGATGCGCATTTGCTGTTAATATCTCTCATTGCGGGTTTAAATAGAGTCCTTTAAATTTTTAACACCAAGAATGAAGATGATGTTCCAAAACTATTAAGATGATTTCTTCATTTATTTAAAGAATCCTTTACCTGCACAGGAAGACGCATATGTCTATAAAGAACATATTCACCCTCTCTTTGATGAAAACTGTAGTGGCTGTAAAGATAGATTTATGAAAAATCAAAGAAAAAAATACCTTTATTACTATGCACTTGTTAAAGCATGCGAATAAATTCATAGATAGAAATTTGTAAACTGGTGTAAATTCCCAATTATCTCTGTAGTTGTAAAATACAATCTGTATAAAACAATAATTTTAAAGTTATATACATGTACTTCGACTATTGAAGGTAGTGTTATTAGAGAGAAAATGCAAAGCTGTAATACAAAACACATATATTAATAAAACACACGAACAAAAAAAAACAAATAAAACATTTACCCCATAACCTTTCATTAAAACATAAAAAGTTCTGGATTGTTATGAATCACAAATATTGTGACTTTTCTTTTAAAAGATCGCAGTTATATTTTCTGTGGAGCATCATTTCGTTTCTCTTAATATATTGCAATTGAGGCAGAGGCTCGAATTTTGCGTTTGCATCAACGTGTAATCTAATTTAATCTTATTCAAATTTGTCTTCAACAAAAAAATGTGATTCAGAAGAAGGAAGGTCTTCGGTAATATAAATATGTTTTTCTGTCAAGCATGATGTTGGATGATCATCAAACGGGTTAAGGAATTTTTTTTCAATCTGTGGTACAAAAAGCAATAATGATATTGAAACTGCCCAATTTTCAATTCTTTTTTTTGGAAAATTTTAAATGCTTTAAACATTTCAGTTGAAAGTGTGTCTGTGTGTAATTTCCGAACGTACATTCCCGTAATATCTTCATCCCTCTAACTGATTTTTGGATTTTTGTCTTTTAGTGGTGTTTTGCATGTGCAGTTCCATGATAAAATGTTGCGTGCAATTTTCATTTTCGGCCATTGTAGGAGTTCCTTGTTATCTTCTGATAATTAATTTAATATACTAATACGAAAATATTCATCACCATTATGTTGCGTAGTGACCAAATACAAAATGATTGCAATGTAAAATAAGTCACCGGATGAGTATAAATGATAAAACGAGGACAGATTTTGGTATCAACTATAATTCTTAAAATACTGAATGAGATAATGGAAGGGCAAAATGCATCGAATCTAGACTCAATCGAAAAAAACAGCATAACTACGATAGCTGATGTGTCCTACCTTTATCCTCTTTTATTCATTGGCTAAACATTTTATCATTTAGTCTCCTCTTGTGGATTATTTTACGATTTCATTTTATTACTTGATTCATGAAAACTTACTTTCCATCAAAGGTAGTCATATGTGGATCATTATTTGACGAGCATCTTTTTCCAAGCATCTTTCCATCTTTGTCTTTTACAAAAAACTAATAAAAGATCAGAAATGAGCAATTTGCAATAGATCAGATATTTGTTACTGGGTTGATGCCACTGCTGGTGGGTATTCACCAGCCAAGTAGTCAGTACTTCGGTGCTGACCCGAAGGCCAATTCTATTTGGAACCTTACAATATCTAAATTTTTGTAAATTTTGTTGAAAACTAAGGAGTATCTCCCTCATGCAAAGCTCTGTCCTTAGCTGATTTTGGCTTTACATTTAGATCATATTGGCTATTTTGTTCTATATCAGTTTTTACACATTTTTGAGTTAATGGTCTTCCAAACGTTTTGATTTTATCTGCACTGAAGAGACATAAGTTCTCGAAATGCGCATATGCAGAAATTAAATTCACAGTAACGTCGGTATTTAGTTATTATTTTAGACATGTTGACGATTCTTTTATATTAGTTTCAAATTTTAAGCAAAGAAATGATAAAATTTATTTAAATGTGAAAATAATTTGCCAGATATGTGGTTATTATTAAATATTGTTTGCTTTATTTAGAATTTTTTTGTGCAATTTTACATACTCTAGAATGATGCATCGGTTTTTGTTAAGTTCCCAAAGTCAACAGTTATACGAAGTTACTTTTTAAACTTAATTTAAAGATGTTTGACAGTGACCAATCATAAATTAACAATTGCGGTTTTACAGTTCAGGCTAAATCTGCAATCGATGACTCAAATAAGATTATATACATCTGATAGGGATTTATCGTTGGTAATTCCGTACGCCTAAAAAGCTGTTTGTATTTGTATAAATTTTTAAACTGAACAAACAAAAAAACTCATATTCAGGCGAGTTTTAAACTTCTTCAAAAAGTAGAAAATCGACTTAAAACAGAAACCAATCCCTTTATATTTCCTAAATTATGATTTTGCTAAAAAAAGAATTTCCTTGCATTAACATTTCATTGATAACGAATTTTTGTCACGTGGTCCCTGAATTCATAATGTTTTTATTAGCATGTTTAATTAAACACTATTTATACTTTAACATAATCATAAAACACCAGCAACTATGTACTAACTTTTATATCTGGCAACGTTATTCCTTTCCAGATGTTCAATTCCTTTAAAGCCGTCGCTGCCTTCTTGTCGTTATAAAGTCGGAGGATGGCAATCCTGTCGCGCATATTTACCATGCCATCAACGGTTCCCGTCACGTGAACTTTCTGTACGTCATGCCAGTTTTTATTTGTGAAGAATATACCACATTGTTGGGACTTAAACGCAATACTGTCCATTTCTTTTTCACATAATTTAGGATTAGTTTGGTATGTTGGGACACTTGTGATCAAATTCAAGACACATACTGTCTTTCTTATCAATTCTTTCCGGTCCCTGTAAAACAAATAAGAAGACACATATACCAGATGAAGAAAGAGACATTAAGAATCTAACACCACAGGAAGTGCGAGACAATAGCATCTCAGACACCTAAGGGTAAGATTTCTAGTTTGGGGCAAAGTTGGTCGAGTCCGAGATTATTGAAATCTTTCTCGGGGGGAGAGGTTCACTTGTCTCCAACCTTTACAGGTTGATTTATTTCTCACTATATTCCCTGTAAATATACTAAAACCAACAAACAAATATAGCCCAATTTGCTTGTTTACACAAAGAGTTGTAACGTCATAAAGTTTTGATTGCATACCAGAGCTCGCAATATTATAAGACGATTGTTCTCGTACATGTATTTTCGTGTGAAGTTTTATTAAAAATCACAAAACAATTTAATAATACGTAGACTAAATGTACTTGTGTTCATCTATAAACAGATGTAGAACACAGATCTCAGTGGGAAAAATACATGTATGTGTAATATTCACTGGAAACAACACGTTGTTTCTTTGTTTTGAACTAGTGTAAGACAAGAAAATTTCACACCGGCAAAAAAGGAACAGCTGTGTCTCAAAAGTTAGGAAGATTGTAAGAAAACTGACATATATTCAAAAAACTTCAAATTGTCAAAGCATAAAAAAGCAAGTGCCATAGAACTGGTCTAGCAGCTGCAAATTGTCAAAGTGAAATAAAAAGCAATTGTTATTGGACTGGTCTTACTAGCAACTTCAAATTGTCAAGATAATATAAAGAGCAATTGCTTTTTGTTTCTTTAATTAAAACTTTACACCAATCTACTTCAGTTATTGAAGGTGTTTCCTTAGGTCGTTCCATTTTAATCAATAACTTGAAATGTCAAGTAAAAATTAGGAACAGGTTGACAGAAAACAATAATCATAAACCTCATAATTACTTTTTACTCCAAAACTATTTGAACTGATCACCCGGTTTACTTAATATGTCTTATGCTTACGCTTAAGGACTGAAGCAAATCAATCAAGTATAAAAATGGTAAACATTTTACGACAAAGGACAAAAATAGCAGCAACATGAGAACTCAAAAAAATTTCAAACATGCACGACACGTGCACGAAGATTTTTGACTCGATCTATATTATAGTAATTTATTATCTACATCCTATAGTGTTCAAAAAATCAAAGCTAGAAATGAACTTTGACAGATGACTTAAAGAAATACTCATGTCATTGTTTCTGAGTACTAAAGAAATGCAATCTCTTTCATTTTATGACACTCTGATGTCATCTTTGTTAATGGTAATATTACTTGACGCATTTTTCTTTTAATTGTGATCATGGCTTTGTAGTTACATGGACATTTTTTTAAGAATTAAATGGATAAAGGACGAACGGTATCTTGAAAGTAATTGCATATCTGAAATTAGGTTAACGTGAATTATAAATATTAATTTTTATGCTTAGAACAAAGATTCATTGTAACTTTCATACTCTGGCAAATTTGTAGGATAAGAGCATCCTAACGGTATGGTTAGACTGACAGGAACTTCAACGGATTTGCCTTCTTCAACAGTAAACTCTCTTTGATGAACCTGAAACAGAATAAAAATGTTATGATTGTTTTATCTTTTGAGATAAGTCTATTCCAATGACAAAAATGCTAAATAAATGTAATCATAGAAACAACGGCTGTAGAATATATGTAAACAATCAACAGCACTACAGATCGTAAATCCTCTATGAAATGGTGCTAAACAAAAACAATAAACGGGAAAAATGTTTCATTTATTTATCTACAAGCAAATGGTGGAAAAAAATATGAGATAGCATTAAATTTATCACCGCCTTAATTACATTAAAAAAGATGTGTATGTATTATTTAAGCATCTCTCGTAATATTTTAATATTTACTTTTTCATACAAAAAGTGTATATCTATATTGACGATAAAAAATGAAAATTATTATCATTTGGTTACTTTTCCTTTAAATTTATGTAATATAATGTAACAGGATTTCAATACATATGAATCTTATCATGAATAAAACGATGGTAACTCAAGTGTCAATCCTTGGAATATCGAGGGTTGTTAAATTCATATTTACTGTACACGCTTTCAGTTCTATTGTGTCTTACTGGGTTTTACCTTTTTCGTGTAGTTTTTGTTGTATGCCTTTGGTAGTTGTTCTGCTTTTATCGTTTAAAAATACGAAATTTGATAGAATCATCAAACGCCAGATTTTTCATAAAAGATTTGTTAAGCATGTTCTCTAATATAAACTTACAACTAATCCTGCTGTGAAAACTTCTGAAAACTGTTCAGGGCCAGGCGCTTGGAAATTTGCGTCATCAATTATTTGCAACGAACACGTGACCTACAAAATATGACATAAGAAAATCATTTATTTATTTTTATTTATCATTTCCTCATTAAATAACCTTCAATAACTTGATTTCAAAATCATGACTTGGATTTTATTTCCTGTAATAAAGACGGGGAATTTTTATTGAAAATATATTTTCACAGCGTACCAAAACGAGTATTTAAAACTGAGTATCGTATAATAAAACAGTCTCGAAACTCTACTTTGCTTGCCAAAATTTATGTACATTAAAATGGCAATGTCTGAATAATGAAAAAATATTGTACTCTAAATCTACATGCAGAACATTAGCTTTTACAGCCCTTTTAAAGTATTTGATATTGGAAGACCATAAAGCTGCATTTTTTTTATATTCAAAGACTTGTGATCACTGTGATTTAAATGCGTTGCAATAATAATGTCATTTTTACAACATAGTGTCACGTTTGTGTGAAAAGTGTGCAACGGTACATGAAGAATGTGCTGCTATTAAGACAAACTTTAACACAAATTGTATTTCCAAAAGATTTGATTCCATTTTTTGAAACTTTCCTGAGAGTCTCTAAGACCACTAAGTTTCTGGAATTTTATCTAGCAACAATACTTTTAGAATTTGTTTGAATAAAAACAAACATTTTCACCAACTGAATTTCCAAAATTTTTAATTCCAATTTTGGTTAACTTCATGAAAGTCTCTAAAAGGTTTAAATTATTGTCGGAATTTTTCCCAGCAATCATATATCCTTGTATTCCTTTCTATTAAAACAAACAATCCATAATTTAAGATCATAAATGGAGATAAATATGTCATTAGGGTCTATAACAACTGTTTTCTGTGTCAAATAGTGAAGTGCGGGGATGGCCATCATTTCTACTTAGGTATTGTATTAGACACAAAAAGGTGATGACATTCCCTCAATAAAAAAATTAAGAGCTAACGGATTACCTTAAAACATGTTTGATGGCCAAAAAGGTAATATTCGTCAGTTTCAGATCTTTTGTTATAGAAAATTTCGCATGCTATTCGAACATTCACTAAAAATCCACACTTCAAAAACAGACCAAGCGGGAGTGTCAACTACCTGAATCAAAACTATTAACTATGAAAAAGAAAGGAAATGGAGTAAATGTCGAGGAGACAACATCCCATATCCTGGTTAAAACGACCCAAAACGAAGCACCTAGGGTCACAGTACGGTCTTCAACACAGTGAGGAACCTCACACCATATAGCAAGCCCTAAATGGCCCCAAAAAGGTAAAAAAGTGAATAAATCAATGGAAACAAACCACATCAAATAACCCAAATATCAATAAACTAAAATTTTATAAGAAGACAAGGACAAACCAGTGACCAACATATTCCTGACTTGGGACAGGCGCAAATAATGCGGTGGGGTTAAGCTTGTTTTCTTGGATCAACACCACCCCCCCCCCCCCCCACCCCCCATGTGGTGAATGGCTAAAAAATAAATACAAAAAAGACTCACAGTAAAAATCAAACTGGAAAAAAGTCCAACTAATCAAGACGAGTACCCTTACAATGAAGTACATAAAACATGAAGACAATACACACAGGTACTGTCCGGACAAATGCTCGCAGTTACTGACAGCTAGCTAAGGACATAATTTCCGTTCACTATGATATTCAATTGAAATACTTCTAAATAGATCTGGTATAACAACATCATCAATTATGAAAGAAGAACATGATATTAAGTGTGCACTGCCAAATATTGCCAATGTGAAAAATTGCTTAAATTAGTTATGGTGTAAAGCATTTTTAAGAGATAATCAATATTTTTGCCAACAAAAACCAGAAGTAAAAATTTAACAACAATGCTGTATTTATATCCTTAATGAATAAGTTTGTTCAACGGATTAATAAGTTTCGAAGGACAATTTATGAATTTATGTGCTTTGTAAATGATATTGCCATAGAAGTTTGGATGTGAAATGCCCTGACGTAAAAGAGCCCTGCATATAGAACCACAAGTCAATATATCTATAATAGAATTTAGAGAATGTTTTTATCAATTTATGATATCTAAACCCTTGATGCAGAAGTTTTTCAGTGAGACAAAGATTTCGGGGTCGTTGAAGTCATCACTACATACTCGTGCATATCGAACAAGTTGTACTCCGTTTGGTTGTTACAGTTTTATTTAATTATTAGAAATTTGTATGCACTTTCTTTGATCTCATGAGGCAAATATTTTCAGTATTTGCTATTGCCTGAATACGATAAAGTACATGTATTGGCAACATGTATCTTAAACCACCGCTGACTTGTCAATCAGTGCATCAATGTACACAAAGAAATATACATCTACAATAAGTTAGGAGCGTACAAATTCTTTCACTAATAAAAAGTCAATTTCCCGATTTCTTTCAAAAAGAATATGAAAATAAGTGGAAGCAAGAATGGGGATATATATAAAACATTATATTCCTCATCAAATCCAGTCTTCAACTAGGAACATGAGAGTCTTTTCTTTATTAGAGAGAACCCGTTTCTAAATTTTCTAACTGAGGATGAAGAGCAGCAGGGTGAGGGATCAGTTAAAACTTTTGAGTGTCTGAAAAATGGAAAATCGCCAGGTATAGATGGGTTTACCACTGAATTTTACAAATTCTTTTGGAGTGATTTACATAAATACCTGATAAATTCCTATAATTATAGTTTTGAAAAAGAATCAATGTCAATTTCACAAACACAAGGAGTAATTATTTGTCTCCCAAAGGAAGGAAAATCAAAATATTTCCTAAAAAGATTGGCGTCCAATTACATTATTAAATGTTGATACCGAAATTGTATCTGCAGTATTGGCTAATAGAATAAAACCACTTCTTAAAAAGCTTATAAGTGAGACACAACAGGGTTTTATGCAAAGAAGATATATAGGTGAATGCACCAGACTGATATTTGACGTAATTGAAAAAAACAGAAGAAGAGAACATACCAGCACTCTTATTACTTATTGCCTTTGAAAAAGCATTCTACACTCTTGAATGGTCTTTTATAAATAGAACGCTCTGTTTTTTACGGTTTTGGTAATGATTTCGGTAAATGGGTAAATACACTTTATGCAAATACACAAAGCTGCATCATCAACGATGGACACTGTTCAGACTTTTTTAATTTAGGAAGGGGGTTCGTCAAGGGGGTCCTTTATCACTTTATTTTTTTTATTTTGGCCCTTGAACTTATGAGTGCATCAATTAAATATGATCCTAATGTTAATGGAATTAAAATTGATGACTCCAAATACCTGTTGAGCCAGAATGCAGATGATTCATCCCTAATGCTTGATGATAATGCGGAATCTCTTAAACAGTCGTTATATATTATGAAAAAAGTTTTCTGAATGTTCAGGACTTAAAGCAAATCTGGATAAAACAGAAGCCATATGGATTGGTTCAAAAGTTCATTCAAATGATATATCATTGCCAGAAATAAATTTAAATTGGAATAAGTCAGGGAAATTTTAACTTCTTGGTATAAAATTTGATTTATTTGAGGAAGATAAAACAATTAAAAATTTCCATGAAAAAATACAGAAAATTAAATCCCTACTTAATTGTTGGACTTACAGGGAAATAACCCTAATGGGAAAAGTTACAGTTATAAAACCAATGGCGCTTCCAATTCTCATTCAACCACTAACAGTTTTGCCAAATCTACATGAAACTTTATTGAAAGAAATTGAAAATATATTCTTTGAATTTCTTTGGAGTGGAAAGCCAGATAAAATAAAGAAAAACATAATGATAAATGGTTATGAAGAAGGGAGATTAAAGGTACCCCACAAAAAGTCTTTAACAATGAGTCTTAAGATGACCTGGATTAACAAAATTCTTGACCATTTGAATACATCACCATGGAAGACCTTAATCAGTGACCAGTATACCAAGTTTGGCGGTGATAAAATATGGCTCCTTACCTCTGATAGTTAATATAATGTAGCAAGAAACTTTAATTTCTTAATTTTCTTAAATTCTGGAAAGATATTATTAATAATTGGGGAAAACTAAAAACGGAATATACAGTAGAGGAACAGAATATTCTTAACCAATCCATATGGTTCAATGAAAATCTTAAAATTGATGATCAAATTGTTTTTTTTTATGAAAAATGGTGTACAGCAGGGGTGTTTTTTGTTCATGATTTACTTAATGGGAATAATGATTTTCTTCCTCTTGGTCAGTTACTCAAAACAAATTGTTTGCGTTATGCGGGTATTGTACACATGTTTCCAGAAAGCTGGAAAAGGAAAATAAGAGAAGAAGAAAACACTGGCAATATATCTTGTGAGTATCTTGATTATGTTAAAACTGATAAAAAATCAAATCAGTATTTTTATAAAAATGTATCTCTTTATTTTCTGAAATGCCGGAGCGACAGCATCATAAATGCGAAGATATATCAAATATTCTCCCAGATAATTGGGACTTTATTCATTTGCTGCCTTTTGCGTGTTGCCAAAATAACAAATATAGAATGTTTTAATATAAAATCCTTATGCACACACTTGCTACAAATTCCTATCTGTTCAAATGTAAACTTAAAGAGACATATCTTTGCCTTTTCTGTATGGAAACAAAAGAGACAGTAGTTCATCTGCTTTGGGAGTGTGGTATAGTTATAAATTTATGGTTACAAATGCAAGAAACCCTAAAAAGAACATGCAATATTGATATTCCTATCTCTGTAAAAGATATTATATTAGGGGATACCTGCAGTGACAATTTAGTCAATTTAATCATTTTCTCATTAAGTTATATATATATTCTTGTAAAATTAGTGCTATACTTCCTTCACTGGCTGGAGTCATTCATTTTTTAAAAGAAAGATACAAAATTGAAAAACTCTCGGTAACATTTTACAAAACTCCTGCAGTTGGAGAGAAAATATTGAAACAGTGGGAATGTATTAAAGATATTGTAACTAATTAGGGGAAATAACTCTAGTTTCTTCAAATATCGTAATGGTGATGGATTTTTGTTTTATGATTGTTCTTTAGGTGCACTACAGGGAGGAGAGGAAGTGAACATTTAGTTAGTGCATCAAACTATGTTATGTCAATATATACTTTGAATAGAACATATATATTATTCTGTCTTTAAATATTATCTATATATAAAAATTCCCATATAGTTTTCAATAGCTTATATCTATTCAACTGTTGATTTTCTTTTATAGAGACGACAGGTATCATGTATAAAAATATTAACGTTTTTAAATTATTTTTACATTATTTTGTATTTATTAGTTAGATATGGGGGAAGTGTTGGGATTGTTATTCACCGGGACACTGACCAGTGAATGAGGCATAGCCAAAGACATTGGTCCGTGTCCGGGGGGACAGAGGAAATATAGGGAATGGATCAAGTGATTCAAGACTCCATGCGACATGTTTTTGCTTCTTAATTTCCAAAGGGCACATGGAGCTATGAAAAATCAAATGTATTATTATTATTTTATTTTTTTTTTCTCTCTCTTTTCAATATAATTATTATTATTAGGTATATATGTACTTTTGGGCTATTGGGAAAAGGGCAGATAAAAACTTCTTGTTTTTCTTCTTGTATATGATTGCTGTATCAATTATATTTATTGACATTTACTCATGTTGCTCATTTGAACAAAAATTTTAAAAAATACACAAAAAATTTCCCGATTTCTTGAAGAGGTTTTTTTTTAATTCCTAAAAAAATTGTTTTATCCAATGGTTTAATTAATTATCGATAAAAAAGAACCTAAATATTGTCTCCAATGATAGACTCGCCCACAAGAGGGTTCTTCCATTTGTCAAAAATATTTTTTGTGTCAAACACAAAATTCCACTATTCAACATATAACGGAGCCCTCTCTAGCGGGAATAAACGACGAGTTAGTAAAGAGGTGTGGTCCTTAGTCATCGAAGGCATACAAAAATTGTTTGCGATTTTAATTGAATTAAAACATGTAGGCTTTAACTTCAATCTAGTTTATTGGGTCTTTCATTGTGTATTGAGCCAGAAAAGACGTTTTTTAAGGCCAGAGAAAAGCATTGGTCTTCAGACGGTAGCATTTTTGGTTTGGTCAGAGGGGAATGAAAAGGAAGAAATTCACCCATACTGTTAGTAATTATTGAGAAACTCATCTAAGCCCGTAGCTAATAATTGTACAACCAGAGTCGAATTATCTCGAAGTTAAAGAGGTTGAAATCTGCTTTGCTTCCCCATCGTGTTATTAGACTTCAAAAAAATCATGAGTGAGTTATTGCAATGAAGACACTGGCACACTGTCAATGACGGTAAAGCTATAGAAAAAGCTTGTAAACGAGTGAACCTGGCAGTTGAATTATTATCTTTTGCGTTGAAGGATATGTGGAAAAGAACTAAGCATAAAAGTCAGATAAATTAGTTATTTTAAAAATGATTGGTCAAATTTATCCGACATTGGAAACAACATATACTTGAACACGATACAAGAAGCTCTGGAAAGTTTTTTAGCCGCCAACGGGACAAGAGTGTTCCCGCTAGAGCTAAAAGGGGAATGTTTCTCTATTTGTTCAATGTAGGATTTATTATTATTTTTATTTTCTTTTGTTATCTATTAATTCTTTTTGTCATGAGTGTGTTTTAACCCTCTCATTTTGCGGGAATCTGACAAGACGACTATTGGACATAATCCTACATTTTTATCTGAGCCGATATTTTGCTGTACTCTTTTGTGTGATCAGTAGAAGGTAAGGATTTTCAAATTTTATTTAGTCATTTGGCATTCTAACGATTATCGGAGAGGCAAATTCCTTAACTGGTACCAGTTTTACTCTTTTGAAAAATCAAGAGTGTACGTTGTAAATATCGGCTGTGAATCAGGGTTTATGTTCATACGTAGCTTTCCTCTAGGTGAAGTTGAGGTTTGTAGCATTCAGAGGTACCAATCAGGCACATGATTACCCATCCATTACTAGCGGTCGAATCTTCTTTGTTATTTTCCATTTTGGCCATATCATCCATTTAATTCGTATCATCTTACCTTAGCGTAAACCAGTACGTTACATTTGTTTTACACATGAATTTGTTAGTCGTGAACTGATTACAGAATTTCGACCGTTTGCCCGACTCATTGATCCATAGATTGTCCGTCCTTTAGTCTGCCTAGTCCATCACCTGCAACTCCATCTGTCGACAACTTATTTCATGTCGTCTTTTTTTTTAAATATTTCATAAAAGAAGTCGCGACAATTTATATTTAAATCGATACATCTTTTAAATAATGTGCATATTTAAAACTAATTTGGTATCATACAGGTTATCAATACAATTTGTTAAATTTAATTGCTGTCTGACTAAATCATATAACGGTTTAAAATAATCGTGATCATAGAGCATGATAAGGACCATTTTTATGGGATCTTGAATGCGTAAAATCCGTATCAATCAGATTTTTACCAAAGTATAAGTGGGGGAAAATGACATAACCTTTCATAACTTACACTCATTGTTGGTGTGAACATTTGCTCCCAGTCACTTTGAACAAGCACCGCTTGGTTCAGTTGCTTTGCATTTAAATGTCTTCGAGTTGCGACTGCCATGGGAAAGTCGTTGATATACCATCTCACATTGCAATCGTATTTCGGAAGCAAATTAGGGGCTGTACACTCAAACTTGACGGTTTCGTAGGTGTATGGTAAATTGTGATGCGCTCCACCATTCTGTAAACGGACTGTATTAAATCCGGGCTTAACTGTTGGTTTAACACTAACTTTTGGGTATGCTGGAAGAAGTTTTATCGATATGCAGGTTAAAAATTAAAATTCGAAGCAGAGTATGTAATATGTGATAATTAATAATATTTAGTCATATTTAGAACTCAACGTCAAATTTGAATACTATATGTTAAAATGCTCCTCTTGAAGAAACTTTTCCGTTATTTTTTACCTTTTCTAAAAAATTAACTACAAATGTAATTTTCCAAAAGATTATCTCTTTTTGCATTCTTCTCAAAATCTATGTCTTAAGTCACATTTTGATAAAATCATTGGTTACCATAACGACAAATGAATAAGTATATATATGTAAGAACACGAATCACTGCATTGATAAGCCATAAGCAAGCATAGTTGGAATAGCGCAAGCTTATCTAAAAACAAAAATAGTTAAAACTAGATTTGCAATTGCAAGCAATAGCCAATGTCATCCCAGACTCCCCATTCGATGATTCCATCTTATTCGCAGCGCAAAATCTACCTAGAATTCAATTTTCATTGAAATCCGACAAAGTCGAAATTTTGACATATTTTGGCATCTTGGAAATGGCGGCCATTTTGAAACTTTTCAATGCAGGTGATACAACTTCAGATGTTGTTCCAACTGTGTGCAAAGTTTCAAATCATTCCATCCAGCCATCTCAAAATAAACGATCGGACAAAAATTATTGGAAGAATAATAATAATAATAATAATAATAATAATAATAATTAAAAAGTCAATTGTTCAGAGAACAATTGCAAGGTCTTTCACCAGTTTTCACCGTGATAACATGTTTGAGTTTGACTTTGTTGTCTATATCAGTCAAAAATGTGATGTAAACTTAAGTTCTGACCTTTATAAGTCTTTTGCTCAACGGTTGCAAAGGACTTTTTCGGAAAATTAGTTTGTTGCTAAGGACAAGAAAGTCATTTCCGTCTGGCAATGTCATTTATTTCCTCTTTACAACATTACAATTTTTTTTGCCTATGGTTGCTAAGGACTTTTATGGCAAATAACGTTGTTGGTAGGGACTTTGACCTTTGACATTGACCCCATTTTTTCGGCCATTTTAACTGAACAATTTTTGTTCTGATAGTTTCTTTGTATTTAACATAGTTTTTGAGATATAAGCAAAAAATGTTAAGTCGGACCCCAAAAAACAGTTTTTGGGCCCTAGGTCCAAAACCAGTGGTCCAATTATTTTGGATCCAATGTACCAAATGTAGATCTCAATAAGAGTAACATTTTCTCAAATACATTTAATCAGCTATCTATTACGGTTTCCAAGTTTATCCACTAACAAAGTTCATGGTCAAATGTCAAGGTCAAAATTCACCTTTGACCTTGACATCATTTTAAAGGTCAAGTCTTGCCATGAACATTGGTGAAGGTTTCAGGTCTCTACAACTTATCGTTTGGGAGTATTTAGTAATAATGGAAATTCAAAATCTTTCAAAGGGCAATAACTCATACAAAGAGTCGTCGAATCTCTTTGGACCGAAAGTAACAGAGTTGCGTCTCGTGAAGATGACTATTTTTCCTATTACATTTAATCAGCTATCTGTTACGGTTTCCGAGTTTATCCCCTAACAAGGTCAAAGGTCACGGTCAAAGGTCACCGATGACCTTCAACCTGGTACTCAAATTGAAGGTCTCTTCGCACTGATCACTTTAGATAGTATGTTTACTATATTATCTGTAAGCGTTTAAAAGTTTTTCGCAAAAAACCGATTTACGGAAACGCGCCAAGGGCTATAATTCAAAAAAGTTTAGTTGCAGAGTTTTCATGTAAATGTATCAAATGAAGATCTCAATGAGAGGAGTATTTTTCCAATATAATGTTTTCAGAAATTTTTTATCGTTTCCGAGATATCGCGATAACAAAATTTTGAATGGCGGCCATTTTAAAAATGGCGGCCAAAAAAATTTTTTTGATCCCAGATTTGCAATCAGGACCATGAGAGCTACCTTGAAACCAAATTTGGTGGAAATCCGATAACTTTAAGAAATTTGAATATTTAGGGGTCAAAAACGCGTAACCGGGGTCGCGACCCAAAAAATTTTTTTGCATGATAAATCATCGTTACGATATAACAAACATTTTCCCCAATTCAGAATTTTGATATCGGTTACGGTTTCTGAGGTTTCTGCTAACAAGGGTTTTCAGTGTCGGGCAGACAACTCCGTTACTAAAAATAGTTCAGGACAACGGGGTGATTTTTGTTGTCGTGTTGTGTGAAACAACGGCAGTAGAATACCGAAGGAACAAAGGGGTGAAATTCACAAAAATCGAAGTCCAAAGACAGGGCAAAAACGAGAACACAGAAAACAACGACGTTAGACACAAAAACAATGACGCCAGACAGACACAAATCTACCACACCAAGTATCCAGATGATATGTCGCGTAGTTTTCAGACAAGATTTTGGCGGAAAAATAAAAATAATAATCAGAAGAATTACAATAAGGTCTTTCACTGTGGTGAAAGACCTGAATAAAAAGAAGAATAATAATCAGAAGAAACGTAGAATAACAACATGTCACCCCGACTACGTCTGGGGTGACATAATAATTACAGTACAACGATGAAAAATCGACTTCATGCTTGTCGTAGGTAAAGGATGTTATTTCCTAAAAAAATATCAAACACTAAGAACTTTTCTGCTTTTGATTAATTTACTTGAATTTTGTTCAATTATTTTTAACTGGCGATATATCTGTTTACTTCAATAATTTAAAAAATATACTATTTTTCTCTCTTAGGTGTGACAATGTAGTAATATATTGTCAAACCTAAATTAAAATGATGGACGTCTGAAATCTAGGTTATATGACAAACGTGTTGAATTTGACTTTCCAATTGTGAAATTAGCCTTTCTCATCAGCAATATACCTACCTACTCAACATATGGAGTGCTTATTTTACAATTAATTGGTTCCTGTAGACCGTGTAGTTCATACAGTGACTTTTTGAAAAGAGCAAAAACACTGTCACAAAAAATGCTGAGTCAGGGATATGTTACTTTATTTCTTCAGAAATTATATAGCCTTTACCACGACATCATAGATAGATATAAAATGTCAGTGTCACAAATGAAAACCTTTTCAGGTAGTTCATGTCTGCCTGGATTTGACATTACCGATTCTGACTCTACCCTTGATTGACCAACTGACAGTGTTACGATGCTGTATGCAGGACATGCTTACCCTTCAGGAGCACTTGATGTCACTCTGTCTTTCAATATTATTTGATTTTAATGCTGCTGATGAGAGGTTACTCCTTTAAACACATGTACAGCATAACAAAATTTACTGTTTCTTATGCAACTTCGGTATTTTTTGTTTTTTTTTTCTAAATTTCGCACTGTTGCTGTTTTAGTCTTGTTGGTTGTGTTTGTGCGTTTTGTCGGTGTGGCCTTCCGCCTTTTGGTGTTCTTGCTTTTGCCTTGTCTCTAGACTTTGATTTAAATAATTTTGTTGTTTGTTCATTCAGTATCCTACTGCCGTATTTTTCCTAGAAGATCGAAAAGACCGAATCCACTAAGTTGATATAATATACAAAATTTTGAAAGGGCATGTTCATGACAACTTTAAACTTAGGAATTTCACCATGCTAGCATTGCTGATAAAAAGTAACTATTTCATAACCTCAAGTCATTGTATTACATTTCAATCTACATTAGATAAACACTCTCAGAGAAATTAAGAATAACCGAATCATATTTTGCATTAAGTAGCAAACACGAGTATTCCGTTATTTAATCTTCATTAGAATTGCTTTGACGTTTTTATTGTAGTAACTGTTTCCTAAATTCTGCCGTAAACCGCCATTTACGAGTAAGACGACCACAAACAATTTATTTTCAGTTTTTATGAAGAAACATCGCAAACATCTGCTTGTCAGAATGAAACAACAGAGTGACATCAAGTGCTCCTGAAGGGTAAGCATGTCCTGTAAACAGCATCGTCTCACTGTCAGTTGGTCAATTCAGGGTGAAGTCAGAATCAGACTTCATTTCTCCATTAAGGCCATGTATTAAAGCCATGGACGTCATTTCTTCGGAACATTTAAAATCATACTTTATCAACAAAACAGTTATATACTCTGTCAAAGTCAAAAATCGGAAAACTACGAAAATTGATGTCCAGGAATAAAAGTACTTCTACAGTATTTTACTCATTCTCTACATTTCCATCATATCTGCTGTAACAGTCAATTCATGGTGCATATTGTAACAAACATTCAAAGTTAAACAATTTAAATGAAGAACAAATTATAGAAATATAACATTTTTTTTCTTCTGAAATTTGATAAAAGAAATTAACCACATGACAGCAATGTCAAACTTGTACAAAATATAGATGCATCATTAAACCTGGTTTAACCCACCATTTTATTTATAGAATGCCCGTTCCAAGTCGGGAATATGACAGCTTGCCAAAATTGTCCTGTGTTGGATTGTGTTTCCCTGATTCAATCGAATGTTATACGGATTTTCCTTTCTGGTCTCTTCCTTTCATCGATTCGGACTTTGTTGTCACTTTTATTTATAGAGAACGGACATGAGACATAAATGAAGTAATTTTACATTTCAATATTAACGTCTATACAGTTCAGTATAAATTTTGCAATAATGAAAAATCAATTTTTGGTGAAATAAGGCAATTCTTCTGATTTTTCTGATTCTAGATTTTAGGTAATGGCATCTGGAATTTTTTAGTGTTGTCTGTCACACCTTGAAACTATAACTGATTATTTCACTTACTTCCACATCCAGGTTCAAATCCTGTCTCTGACGATAATCCGGCAGCACATGGGACTTTATCACCTAACAAATAAATTGATTTATCATCTGTTCATAAACATTAAAATAAAAGCTTCTGGCCATTTTCAATTACTATTTATAAGGCGTTAATGACTCAAAAATTGTGCACTGCTTATTAAATTTTATTGCACAAATGACCAGTTTCAACTGGTCATAAAATTACAAATATTTATATATATATATATTGAAAGTGCAATAAAACAGGATATGCACATTCCATATTTAATGTACTACAAATTGATAAAATACATCGGCAAACAAATACCGAAGCAAGAACGAGGAAAGTGGGAATTCTAAAATCATAAATCCAAAACCACGCGGCAACTCATATCCAACACGAATTGAGACAGTATGCCAAAGACAAAACAAATAAACAAAAAAATGAACAAGAACGCCGCAAAACTAAAGCACTAGCAGTGTGAACCCCTATCAAAACTGAGATATCAGTAGGTGCTCCGGAAGGGTAAGCATGATCTGCGCCACGCGTGGCACAGAAAAAGATTAATAAGTTCAATTACATCAAGTACTTAGTATTCTAATAGATTTTTACTAAAAATGGCCAGTTCAACTTAACGTTTAATACAGAAACGAATACATAATGCAGCCAAAACAAAATTTCCACTTCCTAAATCTTAGCTTAGAATTATTTGAAAATAGAGCAAGATGTTCTATAATTGTTAAAGGGTAGATCCTAACTGTGAGAGAATTATTTCAAGATGATAACAATAAAACTAGTGGCTCAGAAACTGACTCTGTATGGTTCATCTGACAAAATACCTAATAGCAGATGGTAAAAACTTTTTTTTTTAATTTTCCCAGGGTCTAGTGGAATCTATGCTCCAACTTTCGGCCATGTGTTTGTCAAATTGACACGAAATTGGCAATGTTTGTAAAGGACCATCAGTAAACCATAAACATACAGTTTACTAGCTTCATTAGTTTCAGACCAGATGGTGACAATAATGCTTTTCGTATAGGTTCAAAACAAAAACCATGCTCCACAAGGGGGGAGGAAATAAAAAAAGATGTTTTTTTCCAAATTGGTCCAATATTAACCAAGTTCAGCGCTGACGGTCATATTTTTAGCCACAAAATTAGCGATTGTTGTAAACGACGTTTTTGCTGAATGGACTTCCAAATGTTTTTGTTTTATCTGTACTGATTAGACATAAGTTGTCAAAATGTGCATATGCAGAAAGTAAATTAACATTAACTTCTGTATTTTCTATCTGTAACCCTTATTGGTGGACTGTTAGTCCCCGAGGGTATTCAATAACCCAGTAGTCAGTACTTCGGTGCTGACCCGAAACCGATTTTATTGAAAACTGCAATATCTAAATTTTACAAAATTCTGTTTAAAATTAAGGAGTATCTCCCTCATGCATAGCTCTGTCCTTAGCTTAATTTCGACTTTTCTATTTAGATCCTTTTGCTTATTTGTTCTCAATCAGCTTTTATGCGTTTTTTGGTGAATGGACTTTCAACTGTTTTGGTTTTATCTGCACTGATGAGACATAAGTTGTCGAAATGCGCATATGCAGAAAGTAAATTAACAGTAACTTCGGTATTTTGTTATTTGTTACCACTGGGCCGATGCCTCTGTTGGTGGACTGTTAGTCCCCGAGGGTATTCATAAACCCAGTAATCAGTTCTTCGTTGCTGACCCGAAACCGATTTTATTGAAAATTGCAATGTCTAAATTTTACAAAATTCTGTTTAAAATTAATCTCCCTCATGCATTGCTCTGTCCTTAGCTTAATTTTGGCTTTTCTATTTAAATCGTTTTGGTTATTTGTTCTCAATCAGCTGTTATTCGTTTTTGGTGAATGGGCTTCCAAATGTTTTGGTTTTATCTGCACTGATGAGACATAAGTTGTTGAAACGCGCATAGGCAGAAAGTAAATTAACAGTAATTTCGGTATTTTGTTATTTTAAACATTCATTTTTAAAGTATAAAAAAACAAATGAAGGGATATGGAGTAAATGTACATGAGATAAAATCCCTATAAATACGTGGTAAGATTAAGCAAATGGAACAACGCTTTGATTGTTGTTCTTCATCTTGAAGTCACTATGAGGCCTTGAAAAAAGAGCAAACGCTCTTACCTCACAGTAACTTCAAGACGGTCCCTAGCACCGGTTTAAGTGTGTTCTGTACTGGTGGCCATGTTTTTTGTCTACTTATAACGAAATGAGCAATCTTTTTAAGGGTCCTACCAAACATCATGCAAAACAGTTTACTCTCATTTGCTTCAACAGTTTCAGTGCAGATAGTGAAACTGTGAAAATTTAACAGACGACGGACAACGGGCATGATTGGTATAGCTCGAACTGAATCTTTGGGTCAAATGACCCAAATTTTAATAATTTTTTATAATGTATTTAATGGGAACAGAAGTGATACACAGAAGGTCGATAATGCCCTATTGCAAAAGGAAAAATTCCATTACAGGCCCTAATGAACCTGCAAGGGCCCCTTAAATTCACATAAATAAATATCATTATTACCAAAGTTTGTTTGTAGCGTTCAATCAATGTAATTTCTAAATGGACAGAATCAATTGCTGTTCAGTATAGGATTAATTTAAAATTAAAAAAGATAGCTCGAATGTCCAATATGGTGCTTTATTTAACTAAATCTAATACTAGCTCTAAAACCAAATATAAAACAGGACAAACAAAAAACTAAAGAAAGAAACAGAACAATGTTCGGCTGCGGCAGTCACTTTGTTGCCGATCAAGGTCATTTTTAACTTATCGTGAAAGCGATCCTCCAATAAGGGATTTAATAAATGTTGATTCAACCAAGAGTGTTTGTAAAACTGTTCGGCTGTGGTAGTCAATTGGTCGGCAGCCATGGTTATCCGTAACATTTTGAACGTGATCCTCTAAATAATCATTTCACCAAAGGTTGTTTATAACTGTAATGTCATGTAAAGTGCAAATTTCTTAACCATTTTTCAATGACTATGATACAAATCTATGTTCAAAATTGTGATTCATTATTCTGTCCGATCTGAACAATTTAACAATCTTTTTAGAGGAACTTCCATACATCATTTCTGTAAATTTCGTTTTATTTAGCTACATTGGCAAACGAATACCGAAGTAAGAACGAGGAAAGGGGGAATTCTAAAACCATAAATCCAAAATCACGGCAATTTCATCCTACGCAAATTGAGATAGTATAAAAAATACAAAACAAATAAACAAAACTGAACAAGAACGCCACACAACTAAAGCAGATGGGAGGATCAAAATATGTTTTTCCCATATACACTGCTCCATGTTTAGTCAATATTTCACGAAAGGATATGGAGTAAATGAACATGAGACCATAACACATATGTTAACTCCAACTGCAATAATTTTAATGAGCTGTATGGCCATTTCGGAAATTTATTCCTCATCAGCAGCAGCACTAGAACCCAAACAAAGGAAATCCATAATTTCAAAAAATGCTAAAATGCATAAAACCAAACGAAATCCGAATAATCAGTAATACCAATTACAGCTAAGGACAAAACTACGATGGTGGGAGTTAATCCTTCGGTTTTAGAATTTACATAAATTAAGAAAATATTAATTGAACAAAGTGTACACATGAGATATCATTTCATGTACAAGTACACCATATCTAAGAAAAATAAAGAGCATACATCTCTACCACGGGGAATTGTTTTACCAACTCCACATGCAATAAAAGACAAACTCCTGTATTTGAAATCTGAAAGAGAACGTACTTTACATAATCCACTCTACTTTACTCTAATTCAATAACATAAAAATTATATGTTTACGATTTGAGATGACATGAAAAAGAATCTTTTATAAAGTTCTTAAAGTAGTCGTAGAATAATGAAATCTCTAATTTGATATCAAACTGTTCTAAAAATGGTCATACAACAGATCAGTTCTGGGTAGAATACCTTAAAGTCTGTTTCACTTCCTTTAGATAATGGAAATTATCTTCTGCTGACTTTAATATTGCATATTTCGGCACCAGATTTTGCTTGGTTGTGTAGAAATATTGTACACTTCTGGACCACTTTTAATTTGATGATTTCCAATTCATGTTGAAACAAAAAACACTTTTTAAAAATGCTCCATGCTTTTAAATGGATGATATTTTCCGCGCACAATTATCGACTGGACTGGACCATTCTGAATTAGGTATAGGCAAGTATATCTTTAAGTCAGATGATAAGCAAGTCTCACTTTGGCTTTTACCATGTGCTTGAACCCCTTTTGATTTAAGAAAACACATACCCGTAAATGACATAATTCAACAAATACTTTTGTAATTAAAATATGCATGCATTAAACCAAAAGAAATATTTGAAATACATTGTTAATGTACTGCTAATTTTTATTCGGTGTTTATAAACAAAACGTCGGTGGATAACAATTGTTAACCCCGAACGACTACACCTTGCAATTAATAGTTAGGGAATCTCGGGTCATCTAATTCATCAAGTTACTTGGTCGGTCTTAAAATAGAACAATCAAACACTTAGAAATTTTCACCTGTTGGAAAAAATTGTGAAAAACCACATGACTGCAGACTTTTATGCATGCCGTAAACGACGAATTCAACGTTTTTCAGTTATGTATGATCATTCTTGATATACATACCAAATATGATAAAGATTAGTGTAAAAATAAAGCTTAAATCGTGAGATTTCCATTATCTAAAGGAAGTGAAACCGAATTTAAAGTAGTTCTATAAGGGTCATGATAA
Organism: Modiolus philippinarum; assembly: GCA_002080025.1. Classification (NCBI taxonomy): domain Eukaryota; kingdom Metazoa; phylum Mollusca; class Bivalvia; order Mytilida; family Modiolidae; genus Modiolus; species Modiolus philippinarum. Next base: position 68 of record MJUU01046346.1, on the reverse strand, counting down.
GGGCTATCTTTGTGGCGTTCATACGTTATTATGGCAGGCGGCCTAGATACTATAATGCATACTTTTTT